>JARVGW010224020.1:0-12472 GCA_031762495.1 Anablepsoides rubrolineatus | reverse complement strand
AGGGGCGGGGCCACCTGTCACATTATGCAAATGGGGCGTGGCTTGAGTTTGACGAAAGCCGCCCTATATAGTTTTTTTAAACTCAATTCACACCTTAGTCCTAAATCAAACCCCTGATCCACCAATGGTATTTCCCCCAATGGGGACCGGTCTTTTGTCCCCATAAGGAACAGTGGGTCCTCAGCAGGCTGTGTGTACCAGGAAAATGGTACCAAAAACATGTACATACCCACAGACAAAAATAAAATAAGAACAGTAAGACGTGCTTAGCTGGGCCATAAGAGGTCTTTCCTTTGGGGTTAAAAGACATATCCTGATCAAAAATAACACCAAGGTTTTTTACATTAGAACTGGAGGCCAGATTAATGCCATCCAGAGAAGGTGAAAGACTGCAAAGTTTATTCCTAAGATGCTCAGGTCAAAAACCATAACCTCTGTCTTGTCTGAGTTTAACACAATAATAACACATTAACATGTCCAACATGATCAAATATTTGATGTCATAGGACTTTAAATACAAGTATCAGAATGTGAAAGAAGTTAATATTTTGGGAGCTGCTGATCTACTGGGATTTTTTTCACACAACCATCTCTTGGGTTCAAAGAATTTTTATAAATAAAGGAAAATATCCAGTGAGCTGCGTTTGTGCGAACAGAAAACCTTGTAATGTCAGCGGTCAGAGGAAAACAGGCAGATCATTTTGAGATAAAAGACAGGCAATAGTAGCTCAAATAAAAACTTGTTACAAAGATTTACAGAATGCCATCACTGAACATACAACATGTCCAACAATGAAGCAGCAGAGGTCCACACCAGGGGCCAATCCTGTCAGCTGAGAACAGGAAACTGAAGCTGCCGTTCACACGGACTGACCCAAACTGAACAATAGAAAACAGAAGAAGCTAAAGGAGCTGGTAAAAGATGAAGAGGAAACACTTTAGGGATCACAGCATGGCCAGTGAGACCTTTTTCTCTTTATAACTACTCTTCTTCTCTTTTACTTCCCTCTTCTTCCCTCACATTGAAACTATTGGTCCACTAAAGCTCTTTCACTCCCTTTTTGTATTTTTTATGTTTGTCTCTAGGCCTATTTTCAAGGAAATTTTCATGGGTTTCTAGCTTTGTTTCTCACCACCCTCCTCCTCATTATCTCAACCTCAATTTATTTTCATTTGAATTATTCTAATCTCATTTCACTTCTTCTCACCCTCCCACAGTTCATATGTATTATTTAAACCCAAGACCCATTTGCCATCTCTTCTTTTTGGCCCATTTCTGTTTCAATCTGTAGTTATGCTTTTTATTTTATAGGAGCCGTTCAGCCCAGCATTGCTTGTTGTGTCCGAGCAGCAGAAATGATCAAAACTAAGGTTCACATCTAACAAACAATACTCTAATTTCCTGCATAGAAACAGCAATTTAACACTGCAAGTACTACATGTGTGACTGAATGAAATGAATGAATAAAAAAAATAGTAATACACTGCAAAAACTATCCATCTAACCAAGTTTTAAAATCTTATATCCAGCCAAAAAAACATCGTTTTGATCTGGTTTTTAGACTGATTTACTAAACAAGAACTGATTGTCAGATTATTTGTCCCGTTAGCCTGAAAATTTGACTCAAATTAAGTCAAAATTTTCTGCCAATGGAGTAAAACAAATTTTACTTGGTAAGATTCTTGAAATAAGAAAAATGGAGTCAAATCAAGTATTTCAAGAATCTTACCAAGAATCTTACTCCATTGGCAGAAATTTTTGACTTAATTTGAGTCAAATTTTCAGGCTAACAAGACAAATAATCTGACACATTCTGAAAACAAGATTATTATTCTGACATATTCAGTTTTTGTTTAGTAAATCAGTCTCAAAACAAGTTAAAAAATAATTTTATGAAAATGTTTTTAAGTTATCTAGTGCCAATTTTACTTCATTATTTTAAAAAAATGTCTTTATCAAACATACATCTTTTAACCTATATTGTAGTTTTATTAATATACATATTTAAAATAAAGTATATTTATTTCAATTTTGTTTGTTCAGCTATTAAATAATAAAGAACATTTTGCAAGAATGTATTGCAAAGTACTGTCAGCTGTGTACAAGCTGGTTATTTTTAGGAAATAACCTCCAGACCTGTGTAAAGGAAATAAGAGGAGTGCTATTTCTAGTTGTGCAGCTCCAAAAACTGCATTTGGCTTCCTCCAGCAATCATGGCATCTGTCATGTTAGATTTCATCCAATTGTGTGCTGCAGCTCTTTAACATGCCCTCAAGTGAAGCAGCAACAGGACAGATAGGGGAGGTGGTGAGAGAGAAACATAGAGGGAGGGAGCCAGAGGAGAAAGTCCGATAAGGAGGGAAGGAGGCAGGGGAGGGGAGAGGAGAGGAGACTGCATCAGAGGGAACAAGGAGCAGAAAGATAATGATGGAGACATGAAATGGAAGGCAGAGAGAGAAGTGTGGAGTGTGTTTGTAAAAGAGAGGAAAGAAAGGGGGAAATCTAACCTAAGGCAGACAGGAGGAAGTGAGAGGACAAGACAGACAGGGGACAGAGACGGTGACAGCGTTTTCAACACTGTTAGAGAGGAGAGAACAGAACGATAGAAAAAGTGAGTGCTGAACCCTCAGATTTCACATTCTTTCAGCGCTTTGGCAGATTTGATGAGGTTTGACCAGGTGTGGGAAAGACGAGGAAGACAAGGAAGATGAAGGCAGCTGCCCATTATAACGGGATTAAGTTTTCTCACGGAGAACACAGATTATAGCACTCCGATATGTGAAAACCTGCAGTCGACAGCGAATAACATCAGGGCGTCAGAGTTTGTCCAAATCGTTTAGAAACTCTAGTGGAGGTTTAATCTGAGTTTCCTTCTTTTTTACCACTGTTTCATAAAGAATCCAGACAACAGTTGTAGCTCAGTCTCTGCCATTTCACCCTATAACTCCTTCAGAGGGGTCACATGTCTTGGTGCCCTCTTTCACTATTTTCCTTTAGTTTATGAAGGTATCTTGTTCTGTGGGTGCATTGGCCTTCTTTGTTACTACATGAGGTTATATGGTGCAGAGGATGTTTTCTGATAGAATCACACGATGCAATCAAAACTCACTGTTGCTGCTGAATGTGTAAACAGAGAAAAACAGGATAATGAGAGTTTCCTTTATGATCTCAGATAAAGTTCAGGTTGTAGTCTGGCTTTCAGAGTTCTACCTTCATTAAATATGTTTATGTTTAATTAATCCCAGGAATTTAGTAAGATGCTCTTCAAATGGCTAAAAAATGCATAGTTTTGAGTAGATCTTTTACAAAATCTTCCAGGGGAGTATACTCCTGGACCCCACTAGAACTGCATCACATCACAGCTGTTTGTTATCATGAACAGGTGTTCCTTGTTAGAGGTAGACCTCTGGTATTCCAGTTCAAATGAATGATATCATTTACTAATTTTAATGGACAACCTAGTTTCTAAAGATAAAAATAATGTCAAAGACAAAACTATTTAATTTGGTATGTATGTGGCAGTGAGATGTTGAAAATTGCACAAGAGGTGCCACCTGAAAACTTGCCCAGGGCAACAAATTGGTTAGGACTGGCCCTGATAATGGATTTGACAGAACTCCTGAGGATGTTTACTGCCTTGGAAATCCTTTAGTTTCTATCTCAACTTGTGATGATTTTCAATATTATTTTTCTCTGAGTTACATGATGATAGTCACTTTAAAGGTGGGTGAATATTTATGAATTAAATATTTTTATTTATTTGATATTGCTCTATAGAATTTTGATTTCACCTTGACACTTACTTCCTAAGTTCAATTAAAATTTGTGCTGTGGTTAATGAGATATTTTGGTGAAAGACAGATCAGAATCAGTTTTATTGCCATTATCAATGAACAGGGTTCACAGACTAGGGTGCATCATCACCAGATCTAAATATTATTGAGCCACTTTAGGGTGTCCACTATCCTGCAAGAAGAATGGCTTAAAATCCCTCTGACTACTGTGCAGGACTTATATATGTCATTCCCAAGACAAACTGATGCTGTATTGGCTTTAAAAGTAGGCCCAACACTGTACTAATAAATTATTGTGATCTAAAACCAGGTGTTTCAGTTTTATTGTCCAAACCCTGTAGGTTTAAAATGATTTGCAAATCATTGTATTCTGTTTTAACTTGTGTTTTACACAACGTCCCAACTTTATTGGAATTGTAGGTATGTAAAACATGCATGACATCTTGAGTGGAGATTGTCATTACATGGGAGCAAATGCCTTTTAGGCTTGAAGATGGTGAAGATGACTTGCTGAAGTTCAAACAAACAAATCAAACATAAAAATAAGGAAGTAAAGAAAAACAATATTTAGTGAAAATTTTATGTTTTTGTGGACAATAAAGCCTTGTTATTAGAGTTTGAAAGAAAGTAAGCAGACTGTTTGAAAATGACAGAAAAGAAACAATTCATCAGCTCAAATAACCACTTGTTCCAACCAAGGTTTACAGAACACCATGTATGAACACACAACACATTTAACCTCATGGCAGATGGGCCACATCAGCAGAAGAGCCAATTCTCTTGGCTAAAACAGGAAACTGAAGCTACAGTTCACACACATGTCAATATTGGACAATATGAGATTGGAAAAATATTACCTGCTCTGATGGGTCAGGACTCACTGGACCCGTCAGTTGACAAACCTTGGTTGATAAAAAAATTTATAAAATTCAATGTTTTACAAAAAATGTAAATTTGGCATAAAATTCAGGCACAGGATTCAGCTTGTATTTCACTAGCAGGTCTTACTTTTTTTAATTCCATGTTTTTGTGAATTTGTCACAACATATGTCTCCCAGTTTTCTTTTTCTTACTTTTTTCTGTCCTTCAGTCTGACACAAGTCAGATAAGGAGACAGGTGAGCCCCACATGTTCTTTGTTTTCTTGTCTTTGCTTTTGTCAAGCTCTCCAATTATAAGATTGTTCAAAGCCTCGACTCTCATGCAAAATCCCACTTTTAAAGACGTCCCTTTTCTGTTTATCCAAAATGTACTTTAAACCCCATGAGAGACCACTGAGAGTTTTATGTTTAGTTTACTTTTTTCTGTCAGACAGAAATAGAAGGCACAGATGTTCACACAAACAAAATATTTTTAACAGTATGCTTCTAACAAAAAACTTTTTATGCGTAACTGTTTTTGTTAAAAGTCAAAATTGAGAAATAACAAGTTGACAATATGTTGGAAACTATAAGTGTAAAGATATTGATGATGTTAATATAAATATGGGTAAGTTAAGTAACAAGAAATAGTTGTGTGTTTGCATGTGTGTGTGTGTGTGTGAATGTGTGAATATATTTTAACATGCTGTGCTTATGAGGATGTTTTGTCATGTGGACGTTTGCCTGGTTCACACAATGGAAATAAGGTCAGGGGTTAGGTTTAGGGTAAGGGATTAAGGTTGAGCTAAAAAAAAAATATAGAAGTCAATGTAAAATCCCCACAAGTATAGAAAGGCAAGTGTGTGTGTGAGAGAGTGAGTTGTTTATCAGTAGCAAAATATTTAATAAATCTTTGGACAGATTCTAATGAAACTTACTAACTTTTGGAGTCAACCTCCATTGAAGGTAGCTGCCACAGCAAACACAAAAATAGATACAACTCAGTGAATTTTAAATATAGTTTGTCAAAATATGGTGTAATTGTAGCTGAAAGTTATTCTTATTATTACATAAAGTGATCACTAACTGATTCCTCTGGTTTAAAAAATTGATTATTAACTAGTAAATCCTTCCTATTTCTGAGCAAAAACATCCTGAACCACTGAACAGATTTCAATGAAACATTTAACATTCAGTGAACATCTACAGCTTAATTTTGGATGTCATCTCAAATAAAAATAACTACAGCTAATCAACACTAAGCAACACAAAAACAACTCCATGTAATTCAATTTTAGAAATTTTGAGCTAAAATTTGGAGTGGTGGTAAAGAGCCATCCTCAACACATGCTTCAATCGCTAACTGATTATGATATGTAAACATTTGAAACTTGGCATGAATTTGTTCACAATGTCATTTGTTAGGTTTAACCAAAACGTCAACAACTCTGTGCCTTTATCATAAGCTGATTTCTATTTTAAAATATTTCATAAAAAGCATTAGGTGATATGTATTCCTTCAATAAATGTTTAAATGCTTAAACAATGACAGAATATTACAATATTGAAAAGTCTCAGACCAGGGGTTTGCAGCCACGACACTCTAGAGTGGCTCCAGCTCTGACTAAAATTAAATTAAAGTCTTTTATAAATTGTTTAGCTTAACAGAGTTTAAATCTCAATTACAACTAGATAAGAGTGAAACACTGGGGTATTACACCGGAAAATACAGTTCCTCAAATTAAACAGTTCATTGGTGTTTTAAGTCCAGCCTCAGAAACATATTTTTTATCCAGTGTCACCAGATGGGCTTTCTACCCTCACCACCTCACAGGTGAAAATCTGTTGTTTTTATTTGTTTGTTTTTTGTTTTTTTGCAGCCATAGTGTGGAGAAATTATACAATAAGACAGAAATGTGCTGTGTGGTTAAAAACAGTGAGATATTTGCTTCGAAACATTTAACCATGTGCGCTAAGAGGTTAAAAGTAAATTTCTTTGTAGGAGGGGTTCTCTCTGTTTTTAGTCATTTTATTTTAGGAGCTTGAAGCCTGACCTGCATGGAGACATGTTTTTATATGAACATTCTTTGTGGCTGTGACATTATTAATCCTGTCATAAAAAGGATTGCCTGCAATTAAAGAAAATTTCCATCAAAGATAAGAGAAGCTTTTCCCTTAGTTTGTGGCGCTGGAGGGACTGCTCCTTCCAGCTCAAGGATGCATGAAAGTTGCCTGATGATGCTGCCTCACTGGGCAGATGCTTGCAATGGACAAACTTCTACTTTCATGAGAATAAATTACCTTACATGTGAGTTTGGTTCTCAGTCTATTTCTTTTCTAGAAAATGCCATTGAAACTTTTATATGATGGTAAACATGTATTTTTCTGACACATTGATATTATTGTATAACATTATAACTGGTGTTGTGCTGAGCAGCAGTGTCAGTCAGCAGTTTATTCATCTTTAATATTGGACAATTTAAAGCTCCCTATTCTATACTGGATACTAAGCTCAGAAAGAAAGAAAAAACGCATGAAGGTGGAGCAGTGTGCAACTGCTTTAACACACGTTGAACTAATTATTGCCATTTACCATCTGCTGCATTAATGTGATAATAACATGTTATTGTGCCTGGCACAAGTTTGTTTATATATAATTATATATACAGTATATACACATCATTTTCTAGTCAAGCCTTTTCTATTTCAGGTTGTAAAACATTGTCGCAGAAACACTCTCGAACTTAAGAAACTCGAGTAAAACTAATGATACACAAAAAATCAATGGTTTACTCTACTGCTGTTTTCATGGATGTATTTTCAGGTCTAAGCATTTAAAAAATGTGAAATTTCTACTTTAACAATATGCGTAATGTCAGTGCTGACTCAAGCCATGTTGGTACTTAAGAGCATGAGGAAAGTCATAATATAAACACTCTGAGTGACCTTTTAATTTGTTTGTATGTTCAAATACACAAATGCTTGACTATGTGCTTGTTGGATTTGGAAAATTGTAATGTTTATTTTCTCTGTTTTCAAAGATGAACTAATTAACTATGTGATTAACTAAAATATAATCAGTAATGATGTTAATTGCTGCCTTGGCATAAGTTTATTGAAAGCCAGTGTAAGTAATGAGGCTGGCGTATGTGCCAAGCCCTAAAGAGAAATGCTTTTCCAAATGAACACTCAAGCTAATTCTTATGCATCTGCTACAGGAGATGAATCTGTGAAGCTTCCAGAATAACTTGTGCATGCAGTTCACAGTGAAGATGAAAGCACACCATCACTTTCAGCGCTGACAACCAGATTCATCAGCCTGAGTATTCGTGGGGTGGCAAACACCTGCACTAATCGGAGCCTGAATGATGTCCTCCATCCATTATATGATGATTAAATCATTACCCCCCCCCCCCTCCCACACACACACACACACACACACCCTAACCCCTAGTCACATCACTGTGATAAACCAGACATTCATCAAGGCCCCGTCTCAGCTTCTTTGGCAAGAAGGTGAGCACTAGGAGACTAAGGATGGGAAATAATCTCTCTGTTAGGGCACAAGACGTATAGATCCAGTGACCCATTAGACTGGGGTGAATAGTTTGGCATCTGAAAATAGGTCATAGGAGCAACTTACCCCAACATTAGCATTTGTTACATCAGAATTAGCTTTAAAAAGCTAGGTTTACTAACTACTAATCCACTAAACAAGAATCTTAGCTCCGCTAACACTAATCCAGTAAACAGGTTAAAATAGTGGAAGCTAATGCTAACCGCTAAGTAGACTGTCACTTAGCCTGTGGCTGTGTCTCAATTCAGGGGCTCGGTCCTCATGAGTGCATTTGTCAGCTGCATTACTCACTGTCCCATTTCGAAGGCTCCTCCTCATGCAGTCGAGGAATGGGGCCCAAAAACTCTCAAAAGTCAAGGATGCATCAGAGTATCCTTCCCAGCCGAGGATATCCCAGGATTTAAGGCTCTGACAGCAAACTAAACCGAGAAATGAAGACAGTGGAGTTTAAATTTTTTTTACCAAGTCAGCGTCGTTTGGAAATTCATCCATCGACCGAAGAATTTCTTTTTAAATGTAAGTTTAGCAACTTAGCTGATGAAATTTATCCTGCAATAAGATGTTAAATAAAATGCAACTACAATTATTGACACTAGAGCTAAACCCAAATTATTAATGTTTGTTTTTTTATTTATTTAACGTTTTAACTTTGAAGTATTTCTTCTGGTAGAAAGACGTATAAATACATGTCCCAAAACATTTTCAGTCTGATATGAAACTGGTGATCACTATGGTAACTTAGGGGAACCTATATTTAAACTTACGTTAAGCGAAGGCTTGACCTTCTCACAGCAGTTTCATGCAGCTTACCCGGACCGGGAAGGACGTGGTCCAGGTGGGCCACGTCCTCATGAGGATGCAGTACAGACTGTGTCGCTTGTCCTTATCTCCTTCCAGTTGACGACTGGTGGAACTGATGCAAACATGTTAGATTTGTTGCACTTTCAGGCTTTCATCAAACACTCATAGGCCATAGAGTTATATATAATAATAATATCTGCATTTCCACCAAAGTCAAACATTGTGTGTGTTGGAGATGGGTGGTGGTGGTAGTGAAGGGGGGAGTCATAACTTTGCTCTTGTGACACAATTTTCTTTCAGACCTGCAGCTAGAGGGAGAAAATCTACAGCTTCTTATGAAATCTCATTTCAGGGGAACAATCCCTCATCAATCTATATCTCCCCCAAGTCGGCCTTCCCTCTCCTTTGGGCGCCACATTTGTTCTGCTCTCCTTGTGCTTCAGCCATTGCTGCATTTATCTGGAGGCAACAGAATTTTTTTTTTTACTACTCTTTTCCACTTATTGACATTCTGATGAGATGGCCTGTCCAAAGATGACAGGGAGCAGATTCCCATTAGCTGAGATTGCCGTTCACTGCACTGCTCCCCTGAAGATGCCACAGCCCATGTTTAGCCATGGACTATTACCAGAGGACCACCTCAGTTCTCTCTTACACACACATACACACACTTTTTATCCAGAGAGTTGTGCTCCATATTTAGCCTGGGCTGACTCACAAACTTCAAACACTTTGAGTTAAAATGCATTTGTGTCTGGTTTTTGTTGATGCCAAATGAACTGAAAAAAACAAAAACAAAGGTTGACATAACAGCTATAATATAAAACTAAACTTTTGAAATCAAAAAACATGAGGAGACACAAGGCAGTACTGGATGTGACACTAAGCACACACAATGCCAGACTGAAGCGTTGGGACTGAGGAGGTAATTAGCTGCAGTTGAGACTAATAAGAATGGGGAACATGTATAAGTAGATGGAGCAGGACTGAGGAGCAGAAACAGACAGTGGAAAAATTCTGAGGAGAAGCAGGATTCACTGGAGGCACAGGAAACAAATACCACAAGAACAAAACGAAACTATAAAAATAAACAAAAGGAAAAAAAATGTACTCCCTAAATTTAAAAAAGAAAGAAAACCAGGATTGTGGCAATAGTGATGTAAGTCTATCCACAAGTCTATCAATGAGACGACACATAACTTCTACCACACCAAGTTTAAGCTCAAAATATGTCAAATTGATTGCATTACAGAAAACTTTGAGTCTTAAGTCTTGAGTCTTTGGCACATTTGCCAAAATAATTGCCAAAACAATTATTTTAATTAGCATATAGTCTATCTAAACACCTTAAAATTGGCCTCTGTCTGTTTAAGAACCTCCTACTGTTTCTGGCACTCCCATTTCAGCACGTCTTCACAACAATGCTTTGGGGAGTGGGAGCTCAGTCCTCAGCTGAGGGAGGAGCTTTGTGTAAAAAAGGCAGTGCTTTGTACCAGCATGGGTTTAGGCAGCTCCATATGGCACTCTGGGTATGTTTTTGATGAGGGAATGACATTATGACATTATATAAAGCTCAAAAAAGTTGATTTTGCATAATAACCCCCTTTAAAAAATTAATACAAAAACTGATTACGTATAAAATATAGTAGATGAAGTTTTTTTCTCTTTGTTGTTTGATTATAATGATACTTACAAAAATACAAACTTGATCAAAGAAAGGTTTTTGTTCTGAAAGGGATAAACTGAAAGTTTCCAATCACAAGTTAGACAGCATTATTAACTGGTTTGGATTGGTTGATTTGCCACAGATGATCCCACCTGCCTTCAAATTAAATCAGTGTAAAACAAACAGGTTTGCGTCAGTTACCTGTCCAGTAGCTAAGGCCAACTTGGCGATTTTGTCTCTAGATTTAGCAAGTTTTTAACAACTTTTTTTTTTCTAAAAAGCAACTAGTGACAAATTGAGTAACTTTTTATGTTGTTACTGGAGACTTTTTGAGACTGGCAACAACACTTGTGGTGCTGTGAGCCCCTCACCCTTTTCAAAGTGACAAGAGGTTTTAGTCACTCATTCACCTCATCCACCTTGTGTTGTGTGCCTCTGTGACATCAGAAAATCTTTTGGTTGCATTTTATATTTGCACAAAAAATGTTTACTTAATGTACATCTAAGCATTAAAGCCATAAAAATTTTGTTCATTTGCAGTTCTTTGGTAAACAAAAAATTAAAATGCACCAAATCTGCAGAAGTAGTCATGTTGCAAAAAAAAGAAAAAAATAATGAAAAAATGTACATGTAAAAAAAAAAGTGTGAATAATGAATCAGTATTCACAGAATAAAGGCCCTACATGCATTCTCATATTTCATAAGCATGCCCTGTTTTTACATTTATTATGTGAAGTTTAGAACCTAATTAGAGAATTAGTTTAAAACGCTCAGTATGCATGTGAAAAGAATAGCATCATTACCTCAAGACAAAGGAGAGTTCACAGCAGTTCTGGGAGTAAATTGTAATATACTCTTAAAAAGTTGCAAAGTTGTAATTATACTGATCAATCTAGAAGAAATTTCTGAAATGAAGGACATTAATAAGCTGCTCATTTTGCGTAAAACCTAAAACTTTGTTGTTGTTTTATAAAGCACAGACTTTAAAAATGTATTCTCACTTTTTCTTTTTGCATTTATATATCAGCCACTACCTAAAGACAAAGAAGAATGACAATGTTTGTGCAGGTTTATTTATATTTGTGTGTGCATGCTTGTTTGTATTTGTTACTTTTTTAGGACCATTTCTGGTATATGCATTTACCTTGTCAAGACCTGTAGTCCATATGGGGACTGATGACTCTGCAGAGAAGTGCACGCTCTCCTGAGATCAGGTCCAGTCTTGGGTCACTGGATCCTTTCTTTATGGGAGATGCACGGTGGAGTCGGCTGTTCCAGATGGAAACAGCCTATTGATTTGTATGTGCTGTAAGGTGTAGTGGAATATGGCTGGTATATTCTGGTGAGTGTAGGCGTACTGAGTAGAACTCAGTTAGTACATTGTCATGTGCTGTGCTTCGTGGAGAGGGAGGAATAGACAGAGGAGGGTGAATGTTAGGGGAGGGGTAGGTGTATATAAGATGTTTATTGTGGGGTTAATCCATAGACTTGAAAAAGAACACTAGACTGAGCCCCCCCATCCTGTCCACTGTTAGTCTGTGACAGCATGGAGGAGCAGAAATGGTGACCAAACAGGGCAACAGCTCACAGCCACCATATAAACAACAAGCTCAACTGGATCGTTTCACAAATTATCTGTAATATTTTTACATTAACTTAATAACTATGCTAATTTCATTCAAAAATCATGTAAAACAGCAGATACAGTGGGGAAAATAAGTATTTAGTCAGTCACCAATTGTGCAAGTTCTCCCACTTAAAAAGATGAGAGAGG
>JARVGW010223999.1:10000-12475 GCA_031762495.1 Anablepsoides rubrolineatus | reverse complement strand
GGTTCCCACAAAGCATGGCCCGGTCTTGTGACCCCACAATGTAACAGAGACAAGGGGGTGTGTGTGTGTGTGTGTGTACACATCTTACAAAAAAAAAGAAAAAAAAAACTATATGCTATTTTTTTCTTTATAAATACATTTTTTAATTCATTATGTTATATATATATATGTATATATAAAGTTTAGTGAATGGATGAAATGAGGCTGCTGCTGTCCTGCATGTATTAAGTGATTGCCTGCTTTTCAAGTTTAAAGACCTGAACTTGTGATTTATTTAATTCTATTTTAGATTTTTGTCTTGTTCACGGTTACTGTTGGACATTTTTAAAGTTGTTTTTGAAAGAATGTGTAGGGCCTAGTAGTGTTTTATTTTTTTAATTTTATTTCTTTTTAAACTTGCTCTGCCTTTGCTCAGAAATAAAGATAAAAATGAGCTTACAGCTATTTCTGGTCTGTGTAAAAAATGTACTGTGGAATGTCCCAGTTAAAGAAAGTAATTAAAAACAAAAGATTAACTAAGACAGGCAGGATAGTGGTCCTTGAGGACCAGGATTGAGAACCTGCCTTCCACATTGTGACTGCAGTCAGGAGAATGAGCGTCCCACACAGGACACTTCTATTTGGCTTTAAATACAGACATTCCAGTGAATACGGGACATTTGGCAACCCTACCCGTTTGAAGGTAGAGGGTATTGGTCTAATCTGCTCAGATTCAGCCATCAGTACTTAGTGCTAATGTTAACTCACAATGCTAACATTTGTGTTATATTCTCTGGGAGACCTAACTGACTGAAGACTAATCTACAAGACAAAAATAAACAGCAGGCATGAACATTTATATTTTGTACCATAATTAAAAATTAATACAGGGTTTTAGAAAAATCAATACAGTTTTGGAAAATATCACACATTTCAATCTATTGATATCCTAACATACACTCAGTCACACTTTTGACTATCAAAAGTAAAATGAGAATTTTGAATGAACTTATTTTGATTTTTTTTCATGTTGAAATACACCAAACTATGGAAGAAACCTAAAACAATTTAGATACTAATTTACTAATTATACTTATTTACTAATTTTCAAATTAAGCTTATTTCTAATGCAAATTTTAAAAAGAACCATATCTGATGAAATAGTTTAACAGCTGAAGTTCAATAAATCAGTCAAAAATGAACTTCAAAGTAAAACATTAGTTAATAAACCATAACTTTGAAATACATACATATATAAAACCAAATATTGTGATGCAGCAAAAGCCAAAAAAATGATGTTCAAATAGGAGTAAAGGCTGTAAATGGATTTTTAGCTTAAATGATCAATGTTTTGGGAAGTTCTAGTTTACCTGTGGTTCTGAGTCTGGATCTGAGATCATATGAGAATGTGATGAAGTAAAACTGATGCAGCTGTTGGATGTTTTACAATCCTACTCATGAATAACTCTTGTTGTTGTTTCTCACTGAGATAAGAAGAGAAAACAAACACAGAAAGGTATGCAAATATTTCCAACGAGCAGCAAAGACACAGTTACATGTGCAAACACAAACACATCATTTCACACATGCACCACAGTGACTGTAAACATACTAATATTCATCAGTGGCCATTGAGGAAAAAAAGGCAGTTTATTTCATAAAAAAGCCAGACTGTAATTTGTTAAAATGCCTGTTGAGAAGTCACACAGCTTCTGGGAGAATGTCCTTTAGACAGATGAGACAAAATCTGAGCTTTTTGTCAACAAGTTCCATCAGCTCTATGCATACAGACCCAAAATAAATAAATAAATAAATAAACCCTGAACCTACAGTGAAACATGGAGGAGGCTCGGTTCTGTTCACATTCAACAGGCTGTGAGCTTGTTTGTTCTGGCATGAACACTACACACGCTGTGATTATCAGGCCAAAAAATCAAACATGTTGAATATCCCAACATGTGACCACCATGAGGTTGGAGCAGTCCTGAAGTCCTTCTGAGATAACCAGATCACTCTTAACTCCCCACCCACAGCATGAATATTTGCTATGATTATCTTTAGAGCTATGGCGATAATCTAAATTGTCAGAAGGGACAGACTTTGGCACAATTATCCTGCTGTGTGACGCAGGCCTTAGCTGCTGAAGTGTTGCAACTGGTCAGACAACAGCAAGCTGCCGTGATTCTTTCAGCTCCATACTTACAATGGACAGTTGTTGAGAAACCTGGAAACAGAAAAGCTTTACCAAAAAATATGAAAGTTCCAAGTAATCTGAAATGTACTACCTCCCTACCTGGGTTAGGTTTTTACCTTGGTAAGGAACTAATTATTACTTTTTTTTACCATTATATTTTACTATACTTGTTTTTTTAACTGTGATGATTTAAAAGGACTGACCACAGAATGTTTAACTCACTTGTGCTGTCTGAACTTTACAAAATATTTATTATATAAATATATTAAGTCTTTAGTTCCACAATATTCACACTTATTTTC
>JARVGW010223944.1:0-12486 GCA_031762495.1 Anablepsoides rubrolineatus | reverse complement strand
ACTACTCACTAGAAACTCATCAGTGAGTAAAATTCTATTAGTATTACTTTTAATGTTATTATATATTATAATATATATTATTATAATAACATATTATATTTCTGTTTTTTTTTTCAGATTTACTCAGTCGTACACGTTTATTTCAGTGTTTAAAAGAGGACATCTTAAACACTGTTCAGTTAAAGTTAAATATGAAACGTCAAAGATCATTACTGGCTCTTCGAGGGCCATCATAATGCTCATGTGGCCCTCGGTGAAAATGAGTTTGACACCCCTGCTTTAGTGTCAGCTAAATTTTAATCAGCTGAAGCAAACTCGTCTGTAATTTAACTGTTAACTGACAATATGGACCAGATATATTCATTCAAAATAAATCTCTCTCAAACAGACAAACCAATCCTGACTGTGTCTCCATCATGGCTGAGTCCTGGAGCCTCAGTAACTCTGAGCTGTGAGGTTAAACCTCTGCCTGCAGGATGGAGGTTCTACTGGTATAAAGCTGTTCCTGATTTGTCAAACAAGAACTACAGATATGAACAGCTGCCCGACAGCATCAATGGAACTGAACATAACTCCTACATCATTCATGGACAGACACACACAGCAGGATATAAATGTAGAGCTGGAGGAGGAAACCCAGAGGTTTACAGTGATTATAGTGACCCAAAGTTTGCCTGGTCTGCAGGTCAGTGTGTTTCTGTCTTGAATTATATATTTTGTTCATTTTTGTCTGGAATCAACATTGTTTCGACATGAAACATTCATGTTAACTTGAAACTTAACATAAATCATACCTATTCTTTTTCAAAACAGTACAAAAATTATATGTTTGCACATTTTGCTATACATCAAAATAGAATCAAGAGGAAGAAAAAATTAAATTCTAAACGTTTAGTAATTAGAAACAAAGAAAGTGAAATCCAGGAACTAACAAAAGGCATAACATAAAATAATATTTCTTGCATTTTATTAGGTTTGTAACTTTGGTCAAATTTTTATAACACTGTGATGCAGGATTACAATTCTGCCCAATCTGTTAATTTGTGTTGCAAATGACTTTCAGCTACTGTATTCTTTTTATACAGTATATAATAATGACAGAACAATGTCCATCCATTCATTTTTCATGTGCTTCTCCATGTGACAGTCATTGCTTTCAGTTTATTTGAGTCCTTATTTGTGTTTCAGGTTCTTATTCAGCAGCATCTCTCACAGTGAGACCTGATATAGACAAGCTTTTCTTTATGGAAACTGTTTCACTGAACTGTAAAGGAAACACTTTTGAGTGGAGAGTAATGAGGTTTATAGAAATTGGACGATGGTCACAATTATCCAACTGCTCTGACTGGGGAACAATGGATGGATCCTCATGTAGCTTTAATGGAATAGACTCTTCTGAAACTAAAGCAGTGTACTGGTGTGAGTCTGGATCAGGAGAGTTCAGCAACGCAGTCAACATCACTATTAAGGGTATGATATTCAATTTTTTTTCTCTTGGTTGGAAATAAGTTAAAAAACCTAACCTTACATTTTACCTGATCAAGCTGTTTAGACTGACCTTTCCTTAGTAGTTTGAAAACTTTCTTGAATCGTCTGTCTCCAACAGAATCTGAGTCCATCCTGACTGTGTCTCCATCATGGCTGAGTCCTGGAGCCTCAGTAACTCTGAGCTGTGAGGTTAAACCTCCATCTGCAGGATGGAGGTTCTACTGGTACAAACTTGTTCCTGACCTGTCAAAGAACTACAGATATGAGCTGCTGCCTGACAGCATCAGTGGAACTGAACAGAGCTCCTACATCATCCATGGACAGACACACACAGCAGGATATACATGTAGAGCTGGAGGAGGAAACCCAGAATATTACTCTGATTACAGTGACCCAAAGTTTGTCTGGTCTGCAGGTCAGTTCTGTTTATGTTCTCTCTCTGTGAGCACTGGCATGTTCTTACCATTTTCTGTTAAACTCCTCGTCTCTCTCCGTCAGTTCATCAATTAAACAATCCTCTGAAACTTTTTATTCTCCTCAGATCTGTTTTCACCCATATTTTCTGCTGAAACCTGTGAAAATTTTTAAAAGTGAGACTCATAAATATAAATATCAGGTTCCTTCCAAGTGTTATGAAATATACAAATAAAGTAAAACACCCTTTTGAGATATTTCACATAAATTTTCAATTCATCATTTTGATAATTCCTCTAAACGCATCTTACTGCTAACATATTACAACACTTGTACAACCGGTTGGATTTGTGATGTGTGTGATTAGATTGATTCGCAGATTGTCAAACACAAGCAACAGGCCAATAAGTATAATTAGGTCATCAGAGTTATCCAGCCTCAGTGATCTTTAGTGACAAAAAAGTAAATATTATTTTTTAAATGCAATTGGATAATTTTGAAAGCTCTTTGCACTAAATGTATATTAACTAAGCACATTTACATTGTTACTGTGCATAAGCAATGTTTTGAAAATTAGTATTTTATTTTGTAACTTTGACTTTTATTTTTTTTACATTTAAAACATAAAAAATGTGTTTTTACTTTTTGATGCTTATTACAGTTTTTCTCAGTTGTTAAAACACTAAACCCTGTTGTCTGAACCAAATGTTCAGTTCCCTCAACCCAGTTAGACACAACTTGCAGACGTATTTTCACCCACTAAAACACATTTTGCTCTTCGGTTCACATGGGTTCCACAATTATAAGCACAGGTAGAAAAACCACTGTCTGAACTAAAACACAGCAATTCAAAATAGATCACACACACGGGTCTATAATGATGTGAACAAACCAATACAAGGCCATACAAGGAGCTCTGGTCATTGAAGTTAAAATATGAAACAAACAGTATATAAGATACGTGGGACATCCTGACCCAGGCTGACAAACGGGTGATGGCTAACCAACTGGACATGATGATTGGCAAACAAGAGAAGAAGACAGCAGTGATAGATGTAGAGATCATAAGTGACTGAAACACCAGGAAAAAGAATGAGAAGCTGGGTGAATATCAAGAGGAAAATAAAAATGTATATGTAAATAATTGGTCAAGTCAAACCTAATCTTGGGGAAAGACAAAACAAAAAGTTACTTGACTAAGCTAACCATGCTTTTAACTATGAGGCCCTGAACTTAGACTTTAAACAGAAGAGGGAGGTAATACTTGAATAAAAGTGTTTTACATCTTATTTGACTGCGGATGTTGACTCGTTTTTCAGATTCTCATCCAGCAGCATCTCTCACAGTGAGCCCTGACAGAGAGCAACACTTCACCTCTGAGTCTGTCTCACTGAACTGTGAGGGAAACTCTACTGTGTGGAGAGTGAGGATGTCTACAAGTGATCTGACCTACATAAACCACTGCTCTGACTGGGGAACAATGACTTCATGTACCATTAGCAGAAACCAGCACCATAAAGCTGTGTACTGGTGTGAGTCTGGATCAGGAGAGGTCAGTAATGCAGTCAACATTACTGTACATGGTACGTATATAAGTTATGTGTTCTGTTTGTTCTCATTTTACATGAAACAGATGGTCGAGAAATAAAAACTAAAGTTTTCTGATATTGTTTTCCAGATAAAGATGTTCTCCTGGTGAGCCCGGTCCATCCTGTGACTGTTGGAGCTTCTGTTAGTCTGAGCTGCAGACAGAGAGGACAAAACACACTTTCTAATGTGTTTTTTTATCATAATGATAAACTTGTACAAAATGACAGCAGAGCTGAGCTGAACATCTCTGCAGTGTCTCTGTCAGATGAAGGCTTCTATAAGTGTCAACATTCAGGAAAGTTTTCAGAACAGAGCTGGATGTCAGTTAAAGGTGAGCAAAAGTAAAACAATAAATAATGCATCTTATTTATGGAATAATTTATTATAAAACTGTTATGTTATATTTATCAGTCACAGCAGTCGTGTCCACTTCTGATGTCACTTCATTTTCTGTGTGGTTGGTTGTTGGATTAGTCAGTGGAATCATCTTTATTCTCCTTCTGCTCTTGTTGTGTAATTTAAGACAGTCAAAAGGTGATACCTTATTAAGTCTTATTATGTTCTGAATAAAGGAGAATCTAAACAGCATATTCACAAAACATGTGATAATTTAAGAGCAAATGTTTATTATTTTTAATCTATTTTTTATAGAGTTCGTCTCCCCCAGGTTGGTACAACATATTCATTCTAAATTATTTTCATCTTCAAAAGTAACATGAACATTTTACATGTCTGTAATAAAATGTATTGTATTTGTTTCAGGTTGATCCAGTCAGAGATCACTGCTCATGGTCACACCACAGATCACAGCGTTAACCAGACTGAAACTATTGAGCACAGCTCCCCTCCTCAGGGTCAGAACTTGTGTTAAATTACATATTAATATTAGTAGCATTTTTTACTTAAGGTTATCATTTGTTAAACTGCTCACTTGGAATATTTTCCAGTGACTTTAAAACTATTTTTTTCTATCTCTACATCTGATTATTCCGAAGCCCACAAGGGGGACATGGAGAGATTTTTTATTTTTTGCATTCCCACACAAACGCATGCACTCCTTTGCAATATTGTTTTGGTTTGCGTTCCCACACAAACATTTAATGTTTTGTATGAGTTGAATTAAATCAGACTTTTTGTTTTGAGATATCCAGTTACTGAATCAAAATGTGTCGCCACAAATTCAGGAAATTGATGGTGATATTGCGTGGCTTCATGGAGTTAAAATATCTGCATATTGTATACTTCCTTGCTCGGCTGTTATATATTCATTATGAAGCTGAATCAAAGTAGTAGGTTAACTCCTGTATTTTGTTGAGAATGTAACCCGACAGGCACATGTAGCGCTTTTGCGAGGGAACACAAAACATATTGCGAGGGAATTAAAAAAAAAAAACACGTCCCCCTGCAGGCTTCGTAGATTATGGGTTTGTGATACAATAAATAAACTATTGACACTGTTAATCACAAAGACAGAAAGGAATACTTATTATTTTATATAAAAACATTTATATGCTTTTTCACTATATGAATAGATGAAATGTTAAAACAATAAGAAGAACTAAGAAACGAAGGGCAAGTGCTGGTTGGTTTTTGATGACTGATTACAAATGACTGATGCTGAAACCATTTTTAACAGTCAATGAGTGCCTATATCCAGCAGTCATTGTGCGAGGGGTGGGGTACACCCAAGTCACATATAGACAAATGGGACAGAAAACCTTTGCTGCCATTTTAGTTAGAATTTGACTTTTACAGCTCAACATAGACAAGCAACATTGTATATCATAGAACTTTAGCACGTCCTCAGCAGGCCCCTAAAGTCAGATGAACACAGCCTGCTTGCAATGCAACACGTCGGAAAATGAGACAAAGCTTGTGCAGCAGTGGCCTCCAGATTTTAGATTTCCCTCCTTTCGAGCTTAAGATCTGTGGACTTCTATTTTAAAAACAGATTGACAGGAGATTGGCAGTGTAATGGACCCAGAATGCAGACAGGGTCAAATAAACAATAAAACCTTAATAAAGAAAAATGCTGACGTGGTGGCTGCAAAATACAAAAACAGAAACTATGCACTCAGGACGAAGCCAGGATAGAAATAAAAAAATATTGGAAGAGGAAGTGAGAGAGAAGGACTGATTAAATACAGAACTGGGTAGAGTGAAAGTGGAGACTGCTGTGGGATTACAGAGTGCTGACAGGTGTGAGAGAAAGATCTGGAAGACTGAGGAGTGAGATGAAAGAGACTGATACAAAAGGAACACTAGATAGAGGCAGAGCACATGACACAGATCCTCACACAGATCGACTCATCTTTTAAAACGTCTTTTTGTTTGTTCAGTTGTGATGTAGTTTTCAGCTGTTTAGTTTGAAAGGCATTATATACAGTTAAAAAATGTGTTTATTTACTTAAACCTTGATATATTTCAGGTGCAGATGAATCCGAAGATGTCACATACGCTCTTGTTGAGTTTCAAAAGTCTGGAAAGATAAAAGAAGAGGGGATGAGTGAGTTCCTTTAAAAAATCTCAGTTTAAAGTACATAAGAAAAAAAAAACTGTTTAGAAGAGAAATAAAGCATTTGTGTGACTGTCTGTGTCGACAGGAAAGCATCATGAACCAGAAGAGGGCAGTGTCTCTGATGTGAAGCCAAGGTTTGCAGGTACAGTCAGTAACAAAACTTAGAGAGTTTACCCTCTGTGTCCAAAGTGTGATATTAAAAGTGAACACGGATCTCTTCATTCACAGGAGAATCGAGTCCTGCAGCAGCTGAAGCAGCAGTTTATTCTGAAGTCAGAAAACTCACCAAACAATGACGCTGCCATGTTGACTGCAATCTGAGGAGATTTGTTTTACAAGACAATAAAAATGGATATAACTCAAAACAGTAATTCAACATTTCAGATAAACCTTTACAATTTGATGTTCCTGTAGTAGTTAGTGAACAGAGCTATTGACCCTTTGCATATGATGTCACGCACCCCAAAATACCACCTATTTTGCCATGACGGATGTCAAAAACAATCTGTGTTAGCGTTAACTCCTGTACAGTCAAAAAAACATACATTTGGTGGACAGTGGGTTCTCCCAATAAACTAAAACAAAGGATGTATGTTTTGGAAAAAAATAAAAAATCTGTCAGATGCGTCCATACCCGCACAATAGGGGGAATTCCATGTAATTTACTGACAATCCGTTCTTGACATGTAGCCTACGGAGGGTCTGAATCCATTAATAAACAGACCTGAACTTTAACAAATGTTTAGCCTGGCTTATATTCTGAACGTGTTGTCATCACATTTTTTAAAACGTGCTTCATGTTGTTATCATATAATATGAGTTTGTGCTGTCAGAAAGACTACAACAGTTTCTGAGAGCTAATAATGAGCAGGTTACAGCCAACCTGCTGCTGAGAGAGCCGTCCTCATGCAGGACAGATCCGTCCAGGGTCAGGACAGTTAAAAACATGTTTTTAATATAAATGTATATATATATATATATATATTCATTTTTACAGATGACAGAATTCAATTTCACTGACAGCATACTTGTCTAGTTGTACAGATTGTCTATAAATTACAGATTTCACCCCTTTTGCAGATGGACGTAACAAATGTCTCGTTTTTTGCTTTTTTCAACTTGTTTTTAATATTTTTACTTGTCAGATCCTGTATGTGAATAAATAAAAAGATTAAAACAGTTAAATAACCATCTCAATCTGATTTTTGAGGATCAAGATGGAGTTAACGTCCGAAATGGTTGACATGTGTGAACTTTACTGTTTAGCTATAAGTTAAATACAGCTGTCTATGAGCCCGACTAGCTTTGCTACTTCTACATATTAGCTCAATTTCAACAAGTAGGCTGGATGCCACGGCAAAAAGGAGAAAAAAAACAACTTAGAAAAACAGCCATTATGTTCAATACACTGCTCCCTCGCTTCTGACGTTAGTCATGGTGTTCCCATGTGACTTGTTGACTTAGGTGCAAAGGATCAATAACAGTAATGCTCAAGTATTTTATTTTATTCCTCAACCTCCCAAAACTCTCCCAGCAAGCTGAAACTAGGGAGTTGAGGGTCCCGGCAGCCTGAAAAACAATCAGGCGTCAATCTAATGAAAAGGATGTGGTCAGAGGTGGGGCAGCAAAGAGGCCGACTTGGGACCAGAAAGTCACAGGTTCAACTCCCCACCATGCCCACATGTTGCGGTGTCCTTGAGCAAGACACCCAACTCCCAACTGCTCCCTGGGCGCTTACATAGCTGCCTGCTGCTGCTGTAAGCTTCAGTTTCTGCCACTCTGCAATGAGACACATTGGACACATAATGCTGTTGTTTGCATATGAGCAGAATTAAAGAACCTTTAAATATTCATTGGCCTCTTCCATCTTGATCTACTAAGATCCCAAAAAACAAAATTGTGTCATTGTAACAAAACTACCCTAATGAAATAAGTATTTTGCATGTGCTACTGGCAGCCTTTAAGTCCTCCTGAAACTCAAAATGGCTGCTGGATAAACAATGTCCTCTACTATTTTTTTTATTTCTGACAGTCCAAATTTGAAAAATGCACAGAACATTCTCTCTTTTCATCGTTTGTTACCTGACCGCAGATGTTTGTTCATAACCCTGTGCAAGTTTGGACCTGTCTTTCAAATGTGCTTAATATACTGTAGGTGCAAAAACAGCAACCGCAATCATGTTTCAGGTGTGATGAATGCGGTGATAAATTGAGGTGATAAACTGTTATATTTGCATATTTTACTCTCAGTATTTTGCACAATCTGATAATCACAATATATCCCTTATATTCATGAAAGGAAATACTCTGAAGTGCATCTGATATGTTCCTCATTGAACAGACACAATCCTTGTTGCAGTTGGTTAGTAGATCAGCTGTGCGCACACTATCAAATTTGCATGTGTTTTATGCAAACTTTTAATACAGCAGGCCTTTAGTCTTTTTAATTTCTCTGGCTGAGCAAATCTTTAACATTTTTTTTTCATATATATCTATTTACCAAACATCCAAATAACATAAAAAACTAAAATTTTAATATTTACACACAATTATTACACAAATTTTACAATTGTATATGCAATTATTCCTGCCATTAACCTGTTTTTTAATCACACAATTTAAGTTTATAAAAGACAATCTATTTGATAAAGTATTTTGACAAGCACGTTTTTTTGTATAGCTTGTAGGTACACTAAGTTACATTTTGAGGAGTAATACACAACTTTTTTTTTTTTACTTATACTTAATTTTTTTTTTGAAAGGTCTGCACCAGCTAAATACATTTTCCTGGTGTGCCCCTCCCACATCTTTTGACTGAGCGGGAGACTGACCACATAATATTTTTCTGTCACAGTGACGATCTGGTTCACAATTACAGAAGAAGGGAGCTGAAGCTTTCTGCAGCATCTTAGTCTCATGACATTTAGCATTTAGCAAACAAAAAACACACTGCACAGCCAAAATAATAAAAAAAAGGTCACACAATAATATTTTGTTGACTCGACTTGAAAGATGCGGCACCATAAGCTTCTGCAATGTCACATTTATTTCAGTTCAATTTCATTAATATTATTATTTTATCTATGCCTTGCTTTTTGAAGTCTTTATATTGCCTCATTATGAATTATTAGTGTTTGTGCTAACTGGTGACCTCCAGATGATAGCATCAGAGGTTGCTGGTAGCGTTGAAGGCTGTTTAAAAACAAGAGGAAACCACATAGCTGGCCTTGTTTATGATAAACTGTTGGTGAAAGAAAAACCTAGTCGAGCAACTTATGTCTGACTTTTCTGTGGTGTGTGATCACTGTAAACGCTCCTCAACAGGAAACCAGCTGCTTTAGTGTTGCAAACTCACTGATGCTGCTGCTGAAAGCAGGACAGGAGGCAGCTGCTCTCACCAACATTCATTCATTTGTCTGCTTCAAGAAATCCCAAAACAAATCTGCTTTTCACACCTACTCTCTTATTTGATTATTTTATATTCTGATATACAAAAAAAAAAACAAAAAAAAAAACACAGACATCAAGACGTTAGTTTTTTTTACTTGAAAAATATTTTTGTCTGTATTTTGAGCAGCTTTTTTTATGCTTCATGCATAAAAATATAAGAAATAATAAATGGATTCTGAACAAAAGATGAGCGCGTTGTAGCGCATATTTAGTCAATGACATCAACACAAAACAGTATTTGATCACTTTTTTGGGGGGACATTTTAGGGGAAGCTGAGCTTCCCTTGCAGTCTTAGAACAATCGCCACTGGTGAAAATTGTCAGAATGTGTGCAGGAAAAACCCAGGGCGCAGGCAGGCTCAAAAGAGATAACAAAAAATGTTCTTTAATATAACCAAAAATGCTGGCAAGGCAGCTCAAACTTAGATCTTACAGGGGAACACAGAACACATCACTCTGCTGAAAGGCAGCACAAACAATGATCGGACGAGTCACAGAGGACAGAACACGGAATATAAAGGGAAACTAATTAAAAGACAACAAGGAACATCTGGGGGAGACACAAGAGGAAACAGGTGAGCATGGGCGGGGCTGGAGCAGGGCAGAGATACACACAGAAACACTAGAAAACAACGAAAAATGAACACAGATCATGACAAAAATGATGTCTCATGCTCCCTGAACCACTCTCCCACAATTCCAGCCCCATGAATCCTGGCATTGTCATTTTGGAATATGGCTGTGTCATCAGTGAAGAGACAATCCATTGATGTAATAACCTGGTCATTCAGTATATTCAGGTAGTCAGCTGACCTCATTCATTGAGCACATACTGTTACTGAACCTAAAACCTGACCAGCTGCAGCAACCCCACATCTTAGACCTTAGTTAAAACCAGGTGGACTCTTTTTTTTGCTAGGCAGTGTACCTTGATCAATCCATATATCCCCACCTCACTGATGTAAAAGTTGGATGAAATGCAACATGACCGTTCAGTTGCTTTGAAATTAAAAACATGGATATACTGAAAATACTTGGATAAAATTGGAAAAAAAATTAAAATGATCACGTTCAAACTGCTATGAAGAAACCCAAAATGAGACAAAAAATAGGATGGATTACCCTTGCATAGAGTGTAAAAGTAGCCTAAGATCCTGTCACAATCACTATCATAGCAAAGCCCATGAAGTTCGTAATGATAAAGTCATGAATGGAGATGAAGGACATTTTGTAAATGATCAACTGAATGTTAGATGCACTATTGTATTTTATACTTTCTGATCATTGTAGCCATAAGGCTTAAAACAGAAAATGAGTGTTGGTGTGTGGTATCCATGAGTTATTTCTGTCTGTACAAACAAAAGGGGGTTACGTTAACGTCTGATGTAAAAGGTAACACCTTCAGGGGTGTAACCAAGAAGAGACATACATTATAATGTCAATTAATTATAGAGGTTAGGAAGAAGGGTTTTTAGAAGTTTTGAGTTGTGCAGAGAGTCCCATGCTGTCAATACTCTGCACCCCCCCCCCCCCATACGGCCTGTCAGAGAGACATTGGAAAAACTAAAAAAGTAGTTTTTAAACAGATATTGAAAAATTATTCTATTTTTTGTGACTAATTAATTGAATTTAAAATAGTCTTGTATTTTACACTTTGTGCAGTCATATGCTTTGAATAAAGAGTCAGTATGATCCTCTTCCAAAAGATGACAAAGCTTGTTTTACATTCCAATGTCTGATTTTTGAGAGTGAAATCATGAGCTCCTCTTAAATTGAAAATATTTGCTTTTGATAAATGGCAGGGTAATTCTTCAATAAGTTTTGCTTTTGAGAAAACATCAGTGTGTCTGTATGGTGTTAGTTGGCTTCTTCTTTGCATGACATAGCTTCACACAGCATTTATGGATGGCTCTCTACAGATATAATCCCAGATATTTTACCAACTTAAGGTATTAACTGAAAATTTGAGTTTTCACAAAAAACAAATCAAATTATTACCGTTAATACTGTGTATCCTTTCAAAAGCTTTCAAATTTTTTTTTGCTAATTAAATCTACTTTCCTCAAATAATTGGAATGGCCAAAGACTCATCTATGATGGGAGCAGTCTGTATGATGTTCTCATTTAGTGTGTAGGAGAACTCTGTTCAAACATTGAGAACGCCACTGAAGACAGAATCATCATTTGATCATTTAATGCCACATTTCTTGACAATAGGCGAAAACTATTTTTACAAGATATATAACTTAACAAGATAAAAGCCATAAATACACTTTTCCTTTTGAAGTAGATTAAATGAACACAATTAATAGCATTGTGTCCTTTCAGCAACCATAAGTCTCCAACAGGAGGCACTGTGGTTTCACTTTTAACCTGTTTAAAAAGGTTATAAAAACATGCCTTCTTGTGAATTTTCTGAGTCAATGTGTTCTACCACTCTGGCCGAAAGGCAGATTTTAGTTTTTCCAAAACTAAGTAAATATTTGAATGAAAACCTTTGGCATTTTAATGTCAGGGCTGAAATCAGAAAAATCTCAGAAAGGAACACTCCTGTTGCAGATTTTCTGAGTTACCCAGGTTTTTTTAGTCCACATATTACTTGAAAACATATAAACCTTAAAGTAAGTTTGAATTGTTTTACTGGCTGGTTACTTCCAGGTGATAAACTTCCAACCACAGACGTCCAATTATTTCAATAAATCTCTTAGTTGCAGGGGCGCCTGCAGGGGGGCATGCCCCCCTGAGAATTAGCTGGCCCCCCAGTTTTATCCTCTTGAGTTTCCAGGTTTTTCCTTTTTCAATTCCCCTACCTATTTCGGAATAGAACCTCATAAATAAAAAAAAACAATCATTGATTTTTTTTTTACCAATTAAGCATTAAAAACATTTATTTATATTTTAGTTAAAATAAAAAATAAAAATAAAATGTAGCTCCTCTGAATACGGACGACCAGACCAGTCTAAAACTAACGTTCTCAAATAAAGATGGAGGTTCTCAGGAGGTTATATTCATAGATATATTTTAA
>JARVGW010223877.1:0-12496 GCA_031762495.1 Anablepsoides rubrolineatus | reverse complement strand
ATTGTATTTTTTGACCATTCTGTCTCCGGGTCCTGCAGTTACTGGAACAGCAGCAACTGCCCAGTCCCAGATTCTAGGTGCTTGGTATAGTATCTGCATGAGATAAGTAAACACATTCTGCAAACCCAAGAATAACCCTGCTGTGAGACTGGAAAGTTCTCCTAAAGCAACATTAGGAATTGCATGTGAGGAAACAGCTCAACGATGTCAAGGACACGAAATGGTCAAAGCACGTGCTTCTCTCATGACAGCCTGGCAACAGATTTGTCTAAGTATACAGATGTTCTGCTATTGTTAAGCTTCATAAGTCGAGTGTGTGTTTGTGTAAGTGAGGCGTGAACAATCCTTGATATGTCCTCAGTGCTAAAGTGTGTCAATTCCCATCACCCACCACGGCACGTGAGGCGACTGGGTGGAGAGCTGCACGTACTTTGGCACATCTCTCACGCTAAATGTAAACACACAACTCTTCCACAGCCACACACCTTATCACATACTTTTTAAATAAGGAGACCAGCATAAACACAAGGGCATGCCTTCAGTCTATTAGAGAAGATTTCAGCAGACACTAGTGCTACTGTGCAAAGACAAAACAATTTAGACTCAGCTTTTCTTACCCAAAAAGGTCAGACTACTGCAGCTACAGCTCAGTGTCCAACTGAGTGCATTTATGTCTTTATAAGGTCAGGCACAGTGTGTTTTTATATTTACAAGTTCATATTCAAGTACAAAAAAAAGAAAAAAAAGAAAAAAGGCTCTTTTATCTTATTTTGAAAAATGTCATTTTGGTCTAATCTAAAAAAAAAATGTTACACATCAGAATCTCTAATAATTTGTTATTTCTTGGAGTAATTGTCACGAATGACTTTTGGCTACTACAATTTCAGTTTAATATCATAAAATTGACTGAAATAAACCTTTTTTTTGTCCTTTCCAAGCTGTGGCAGCCATGTTGATTTGGGTTAAATCGTTTATCAGGTGTAGATGTTCATCCAAGTTTATGAAGCCTATATGAGCAAATTCAATCTGGAAGACTCTCTCCAGCCTCACCTGCATCACCCAATCCCTGCGTCAGCTGCTTCTGCTGCAGCCTATCAGCATCAGACAACTCTCCATATAAAATACATCTCTATTTCTCATCTGAAGCTGCTCATCCAAGTTTATTGCATCACAGCGCACACATATTCTGCTGGAGTCTGAGAGCACTAAAACTTTAAATTCATTCAGGTCAAATATAACATTTTCTAAATGCAGCTTTTCTTTGTGTGAGTCTGGTTGAAATATATATTTTGGCAGTTAAATATAAAGAAAAATGCTAACAAAATTGGACTCCAACAGTTAAAGATTCAGGGCAGGGCTATTCAACTGGTGGCCCACGGGCCAAATCTGGCCTGCGAGTGACCAAAGTTCGGCCTGCCAATTTGTTCATTCATCTCCTAAACCCAAACCCCCAGTTTTTTACTTTAATTACTCTACGTTCTAGATATGCTTAGACATGTTTTTGGCTAGAAGCTGGTAAATAAACATTTCTATGAACACCCAAGACAGTTAAAACTACAAGCAGTTAAAGTTAAATTTATGAAAGTGAAAAAAAATTGATTTAAATATTTGGCAAGACAGAGATGTCCAAATAATATATGTGTTAAATAGGAGGCTAATGGATAATGTATTATTTTTGTTTTTGATATTTTATTATCACTACTATTATAATATAGGGTTCTGTATGTTGTATTCATGATTAAATAAAAATAAATAAACTAATTCAAAGGTAACAGATCTTTGTATTTCTTGGTTTATTTACAGAATGACTTTAATTGCTGGATAATCGGCCCTTGTGCTGTTGGCCTGCAGTAACTGTGGCCCCCGGAGCATTTTAGTTGAATAGCCCTGATTTAGGGCAATTTGTAGCTATGTGTGGAAGGTGACTCTCAGCTACTACCACACCAAATTTTAGCTTGATCCTGATCTGTTAAATTTGAGTCCCAGTTGTTTTTGTGCCTGCTTTCTGAATCAGAATAAGAATCAAAATTGCTTTAATTCACCTAGTATGTTGACATGACACAAGCACACACAGAAACACAAGTAATATGCTAAAAGAAATTTAACATATATACACAAACTGAATAATTTACAGGAATTTACAGATGATGAAAATACATTGTATTTATTTATTTTTTCCAGTTTGGTGAAACCTTCTTGAACAGGATTTACTTTAAAAGTTAATCAGCTAGATGCACATCTTACAATTACTTCAAGAGTTTCATTCAATTCTGTCTAATGGTTCATGACATAATTTGCTTACAGGCAAACAAACCCAGTGAAAAATCATAATAAACAAATCAAAAAGTTAGATTAACAAAAGAAAAGAAAAGAAAACCAGGAAATGTGAATGTTTGGGAAAACGTGCAACCTTATACAGGTCAGAATGAGGAACATGAAGGCAACATAAATCCATGGCTTGAAACTTAATATTATTAAATTAAAAGAAACCTGATGATGGCAGTATTAAAAAACACAAGGAACACTTTAATCTGGGACACTTAACACTGTAAACCTACACTGTGGAAAGCACACCGTCTGATCACCTGCTGACCGGTGATGAATATTAATCCCTGGAAGAAAAACAACCACACACACGTGCAAAAACACCCCCCTAATACAGTAAGATAATGCTCTAATGTGGGGTACAGTTACAGCATATGAGAGGCTCAGGACTGACTTACCCAAAGTTCATGGACAAAATATTTCCATGTATCCATCTTCAAGGCTGCACACTGAGTGTATTTTTTTGTATCAACTCAGTAAAAAGCTGAACAGTTTCACTCTTCTAATTACATTGTTTGCAGAAAACAGCTACAGCTGAACTCAAGAACAAAACAACAATGAAATGCTTTATTAGTGAATCAAACTGTATCAGTCTACTCTCACTAAGGTCAGTTTAGAGTCTCCAGCTAACTCTACATGCATGGTGAAAACATGGCTGTTTTACTTAAAGAGGATGGTGGTGGCAGAGGGACATGCCAGCTTTGATCTACTGAAGGTTAAAGCACAATGTAGTGAGGTAAGAAATACTGGCTGCTCGCTCTGTGTGAACAGGAACGTTAGCTGCTACAAGGCAGTGAGAGCTGCATCAGCTGCGTGTGCTTTTCTGCCATATAATTCACTCTGCAGTGCAGTAGCTGGACACGCACGTGAGGGAGAGCGCACATGTCGGGGGGGATTAGAGAGAAGCCCATCAATATTCCCCTCAAAGGACTCCCCTCCCCTTGAGACAGATTTTAGAACCCCCCACCCCCCCTCTTGCTCTTCTTGCATTTATTTCTTGTCTCTTTGTCAAGTGAAGATTCAGCCCTCAATCTTGTCCCAAAAAGCAACGTTTATGCACCACGAGAAGCACTTCAGCTCCTAAAAGCAGCAACTTACCAAACAAAAGCACATACAGCTTAACTATGACCTGGCAGGACATGTTCTTTGTGGAATAATAATAAAAAAAGTACCCCTCCACTGCCACCACACACGCTCACAGTAATCTTCCAACTAGTTCAATTAAATATGAAGTAAGCGTTTCACTCTGCACCTTTCTCCCTGACCTGATAAAGACAGAGCTGTGTACCTAAATGACCTGTGCAGGTCGGTGCAGAAGGACCTGAGACTCTGGTGATGAGCCTGATGATGGTTTGTATATACAGGGGTTAGACAATGAAACTGACACACTTGTCATTTTAGTTTTGGAGGTTTCATGGCTAAATTGGACCAGTCTGGTGGCCAGTCTTCATTAATTGCACATTGCACCAGTAAGAGCAGAGTGTGAAGGTTCAATTAGCAGAGTAAGAGCACAGTTTGGCTCAAAATATTGCAATGCACACATTATGTATGACATACCAGAGTTCAAAAGAGGACAAATTGTTGGTGCACATCTTTCTGGTGCATCTGTGACCAAGACAGCAAGTCTTTGTGATGTATCAAGAGCCATGGTGTCCAGGGCAATATCATCATACCACCAAGAAGGAAGAACCACATCCAACAGGATTAACTGTTGATGCAAGAGGAAGCTGTCTGAATGGGGTTTGTATGGGCTAAAACCAGGTGTTTCAGTTTCATTGTCTAACCCCTGTATATTCTGATTGTTGAGACTGACTCTCTGTAGGGATGTGGATACATTTTTAATCCTACACCAATATTAAATCTGACAGCAGATTCCAAAAGAACATTACAAATTATACAAAATAACAAAAAAAAATTGTGATTATCTGAAGTATGAGGAAAATTATTGATGTTTGTTTAAGTGAAAGCAGCTCATGTTTTCTTCCTGCAGTTCACAGCAGAACCAATGGGGCTTTTTTGACCATTTCACCTTGTTCTTATCTATTTTTGCTCATAACTTCCTTAGTGTTCAAGATATTGCCATGAAATTTTAGGAAAAGATACACATTCTAGTTTTTGTATGAAGCATCTTGAATCTTAAACTTTTGACCAGGCAGTTAAAGGGTTAAAAACTAACAAAAAGTTATAATAGCCAATGCAAAAGTAGCAGAAAAGGTATAAAATAATATTACAAGGCAAACTGCAGCATCAAATCAACTTAAAGTGTCTTCAAAAGCAATGAAATTAAAACAATTTATAAACCATATGGACATCTGTTTTGTAAACAAAGCTCCTGAACCAATGACAGTGTGTGAAATGTGTCAAGTGATGAAGACGAGCATCAACACACTTTGATAACAAGCACTATTCTGGATATTAAAAAAACATACTTTGACGTTTCAAATCATTATCAAATTTGTAACAAGGGCAGATAAAATAATTTTCTTCATGGCAGCTGGGCTCACTAAACTCAGGTTATTTACTTTGATCCTATTTTCAAAAAATTGTCTCTTCAAAACGCATCAACAAAAATTAAAAACTGGAAGACGAGGCTGCAGCTAACTACCTGACGTTAGCACGCTTTGTTGAAATTTGTAGAAATAACAAAGCAGGAGGAAATAACAAGCAAACGCACAGAGCAACCTTGCAAAATCTGGTCACAGCAGTTTGGGCAGAAAATGGCAGCCGCTGCTGATGACATGTCAACATCCCTACTCTCTGTCAACTGACCTGAAACTATGAAAATCAGTCTCACTGACACTGTTGCAGCCTAGTCAAAATTTGAAGAAAATTTGCTGATTTTAATTTTTTTGCAATCTTACTGAATTCAGAGTGTTTGCCACCAAATGACTACTTAGATGAGAGGTCACATTTCTCACAGTATATGAAGATTACTGCTTATTTATGTGTTCACAGTTTTTAATATTCTAATTTAGGTCCTGAACATTGTTTTGATGCTGGCATCATGAAATCTGCCTTTGCTTCTTTGTACTCAGCGTTTCCCACTTTTATGATTTATTCTACTGGAATACAGTTTTTAAATGAGGAAAGATAAATTTGTTGGGTATTTCTTTAGTTCGTGGTGTTTAACAGTTATTTATCATCAGTTCAGGTTCAGGTTCAGATTTATTCGGGTCCCAAAAGGGCAATTAATGTTGCAGCAAGTACACATAAATACAAAAACATTAAGTTAAAAAAAAAAAACATGTGTAAATGTGACTTATCACATCAAAACGAGGATTAAGTCCAAAAGTGAGATGTGGAGAAATATGCAAATATAGGGTTTTGATTAAAACCTGTGCAAAAATAGCATTTTGTCAAAATATAATGAATTAATGTCTTTATCAATGTATCATTTGAATGAACTGTGTGAACTATAATCCTAAAATATTTTTTGAAGCACTATTTTGAGCAGTAGCAACAACAAAAAAAAAGATTTTGAGGAAAAATGCCTTAAAGTTTTGACTTTTTCCCTGTGAGCTAGCAATGTTTTTGTTTCTTTCCAACTGGAAAATCTTAATATAAAAATTCTATTTGAGGTTTCCTCTTTATATTAACATCAAAAATTACTCAATAAATTTACATAAAATTAGGATTCAGACCAAACAGTAATGTATTATAGTAACCAACAAGACATATTAAGTCATATCTCTGGATAGGCTTATGATATCAGAATGACCCAGGTATCAAAATGTAGCTTTTAAAGCCAGAAATCTGAAAATGTAATTAGGTTATTTTGTCCAAATTTTCCTAATCCTCATTTCAATATGGTAGGTCACATACAGTATATAGACAAAAGTTTTAAAAGGTTATAACAAATTGGATACAATACAGTGCACCAAAACAAATAAAATATAAATCAATGAACTGTTACTATACTAACGTTGATATCAAGGAGCCCCAACAGTCAGATGCAAGTCTCCCTACTTTGTTCTGCATTAAAAAGAGAAATAGCTGTGGGGATGAAGGAATACTTGTACCTGTTACTTTTAATACAGAGAAGTCGGTGCAGTTGGACCTGGACTTTAAGAAGAGGCATCCCAAATGTTATCTGAATTAAGGAGAGCAGCAGGTGTCAAAAACCACTAGTGCTAAATGAAGAAGGGTTTGAGATATTTAAACTATTTTAAGAAAATGTGTTGTACAAATATTTTTCATTTACAACCTGTCGAGTGTGTACCCCATCTGTTGAGCAATTGTTGGAAATGAGCACCAGCTTCCCTAAAAGTCTGAACAGAAAGGTGGATGGATGGATGGATGGATGGATGGATGGATGGATGGATGGATGGATGGATGGATGGATGGATGGATGGATGGATGAAATGCTGTTCATCAACAAGTCACCAACAGTTGCAGCCCAGTAAAATACTTTAAGTGATGTTTAGCAGCAATAATTTGCAGCCTTTTTTTTTGTATACCTATTGTTTTTTTTTCCAGTCTTATCCTCATAATTAAAAAAAAAAAAAAAAAGATATCTAAAGGTTTATGATCTATAATGACAAATATTAACAATAGACAACATCTACATATTTTTAAAATGTCTCCAAAACAGGCAAATTACATAATTTGCACAATTTTTGTGTTTTGTTTTGTAAAAGAAAAGTGTGTTATTAGTTCAAATTCAGAAAAATATTGTCATATTTTGTAATTTAACTCACAGATGCTGACATTTGAGAAGTGTTTTTAAATATGAAATAACCTGTGTTATTCCAAAAACATATAATCTTCGTATAAAGAAGGGATGAGCTTAGTGTGGTTATAATCTGTTGTGAATACATATTATTTCACCTAACTGGTATTCCTTTTGTTTCTCTTAAAACGAGGATTACAGATAAAAACAAAAACAACAGCATCACATGGCGTACAGTGGCTTAGTTTTAAAAAGTCTGCTGAGGACAAATCTAATGACAGAAATAAAAACGTATGATGGGTATCAGGATGAAGCTGATAAGAGACTCAAATTATCCAAGAACAAATCCTTACAGTGGAGCAGGAATAGTGATTTTTAAAGGTACTATAATAAAATATTATTTTATAGTGTATTAACAGATCAAGCAGCAGACAAATGAGAGAGTCTCACATGTATGAAAACACCTTCAGACTGGTTTGTAGGGCTTCAAAGTAATTAGAAACTCTTGTCACGTCACCAACTTTCTCTATCGTTACCATCTATCATCACAAAAGTTCATTTCTACTGACACAAAATAACAACTGCCTTCTGATTGAGTCAGTCACCAATTTAAAGTTGACCCTTTTTGACTTTTGGGCCTTGGAGAAGGAGTGTGTTCCTTGAATTAAACACAAAAAGGCACACAAGTAATCGCAGATAAAATATAAAAAGTGGTTGTGCATTTGGGCAGCTTGACACAAAGCAGAAACAAAGAATTCAGTTTCAGTGAGTTGATGAGAAAATGCAGTCATTTTCTGCGATATGTGTGTTGCGAATGATCCGCACAAGGGGGGGAAAAAGACTCCTCATTGGTAAAAATAGATAACCTAGAGATTGGAATGAACAAGAGGCTCTGAGTCGTCGAGTGGAAGAAAGATCCGACTGCTGCCAGACAGCAAGAGTTCAAATGTGTAGACACTGGTGGGAGTCAGACGCCAGACCAAAATAGCTGGTGTTGCAAAAAAACTGCTTTAACAGATCGGTAATAGTAAGAACCACAGTTAAATAGTGAGTTAAATATAAACGCAGTAATCCCCCAAACAAAAGGGAACTTTAAGAGACCATGGCTGAATGATAGGATGCCAACCACAAGGAATGAGGTGAATGAAGGAATGTTGGCAAAGGACCAAAATGAGCTCGTTGAGCACTCGCAGAGTGGAAGACTGTGTCCTTTCAATGACAAATAACTCTTTTATTCACTGCTCATTTGGCTTTGATGGCACAGGCCACCAATATATCCTGATGGTTCACTTTTATGGTTCTTACTTCATGCTTCTTATGCAGTAATTATGCAGGAAAATTAAACGGGTCAAGATATTATCTCTCCAGGACTCACCACCTAATCTTGGTGGAGTTTGTGTGCCTGCTGGGTAGGATATAGGCTGCCAGCAGTTGAGGCAGATTGGTGACCGGTCAGACAAAGAGTGATTCATAATACGGTGAGAATGTCAATGTCTCCTGCCCATACATGGTTTAGTGGGGTCCTATCTTTGAACCAGGCCTGTGGGAGGGGCTCTTTGGCGAGCGCCTGGTGACTGGATCTCTATCCATGGGGCATGGTCAGATGGGTTCACCTTTCTATGGGCCCACCACCTGGAATAAGTGAATCAAGTGCAAACTAACTGCTACAGGTGGCAGCTGAAGGCAGGGGTCTTTGCACTCTGACCCTAGCTTACCATGCTAACTCTGGGACTGTGGATCATCTCTGGTGAGAAAGGAGTCTGAGCTTGTGTGGGAGGTTGAGAGGTATCGACTAGATGTAGCCATGCTCACATCAATGCATGATATGGGTTTTGGAACTGATCTCGTTAAAAGAAACTGAACCTTATCCCGTTTTGGAGCAGCCCATGATGAGAGGTGCTGGGCATACTATTTTGGTGACTGTGTGTTGGCTTTGGATTGGGACAAGCTCTTACTGATGTTTGTACCAATGCACATGACCCCATTACAGAGTACTCAGCCTTCCTGGAGTCATTAGCAGGATGGTGTTCTAACTAAATAATGAAAACTGAAATGGAAAAAACATTTGATTTAACTAAAATAAATAAAAACTGTAATAAAATGAAAAAACAATAACTTACTAAAACTGTACAATGTTTTTACAAAACTTACTAAAATTATAGATAGAATATCCTTAGTTTTAGTGTTTGTCAATTTTTTTTCATTTCTTTTTTTAATTGAGTAGTTTTACATTAGATGTGGTCTGTAACAATACTTGTTTACAATCTGCTGCTGCTCAGCATCGTCTGTCAAATGACAACAGCAAAGGTTGGGAGAAAGCAGCAATGTCCACTTAGGGATTTCTTTGAAGATGACTGCCAGAAACATCAAAGCAAGTGTCTTGTAGTGGAGACATGTGATAAAATAGGTGGAATACTTCTCAAGGGAAAAACTGCATGAATCAAGCTCACACAAGATGGCTAACTATGACTATCTTGACACGCTAGCTTATTTCAGTAGCTCACGTAAAACACAAGCAACAGGTAGCACAAGGTTGGAGACAATTATTATCAATGTCCTAAAATAATCACCCTAATCCTTAGTTGGCAAAGTTGAGTTACACAATTATTTTAGGAAGGTGTTGCTATAATGGACGCTTTAACTAGTGACCAAATAGCTGTTGGTTGGTGAACTCACAAGAGCATCACAAGCTTGAGGATGCATTGGCAAATATGTTTATTCAAACTATAAAAAAAATAAAACTAGAACTAACAAAAACTAAACTAAGCTAAAACTAAGCAATAAAAATGCAATAATTACTAATAAAAACTAGCAAATCTCCTGTAAAAATGAATTAAAACTAACTGAATTAAAAGAAAAAAAGTCACAACGAAATAAAACTAAACTATAATGAAAAATCCAAAACTATTATAATCTTGGTGTGTATTGACAGTGTAACCTGAAGGGGTGTGATTTGGAGGAACTGCCTCTCTGGTCTGAACCTGGGCATTGTGTTGTTGGATTTCTTAGTCATGGTTTGTCCATGTCTTGGCCACACAGGGCCTAAGACAAGACTATGTAGAGACTATGTCCTGACTATAGCAGCAGATAATGAAAAAATGGATTGAGATTCTCATGTGCAGATCAGGATTAAAGCTTGTCGCTCGTTCCACCTCTGAGAGGTTGTGACTAATTGTTAAATCCCAGACGTGAAGAAGAATGATAGCTCTATTGGCTCAGGGTAATCACTGAATCATTCAGGAAGGTCAAACAAGTCCTCTTGGCTCCAGGTCTACACTATTATTTGATACGGCCTGAGGCTGCAGCGTGGTGCTACTTTCACTCCACAACATGAACCTGATATGGGTTTTATCTATGACCAGGAGTCTATTTTCATCCAACCTTTTGATCTTAGAGGAAAGCCCTTCTGTTTTTTATTGTGAGGCAAGCATTAATGCAGCAACACAACTTAAAGTAAAGGTATGAACTGAGCTGTTGCAGCAACTATTAAATGTTTTCCAACACGTCATCTGATTTAATCAACACACCTAATCATTGAAGGATCTTCTTCTCTTACTACCACCTTGAACAATATTAAGCAGGGATAGAGAGGTTCTGTCCCTTCACTGGTTCTGCTAAATCTGCACAGCCTGTTTGACTGGTTCATGTGTAAATAATAAAAGATGCCATAAAAAGAGGCTCATTTTTTTGCAGCTGTATTGCAAAATCATACAATGAGAGCATTTTGTACATCTGTGTGGCAATCTGTCAATCAGTCACCGTCCTTCCATGGGCGGCGGCTGATTGCTCACAGCTGCAGTTGATCTCTCCCTTCATCAGTGCTGGCTTTAAAAGGCTCCTTCAGTCTTCTGTTCCTTGCTGAATCAAAGCACCTGTTTGGGTATGAGTGGCCTCTTAAGAGATTAAATTACCTGAAAGTTTCTAATCATTGTTACCTGTTTCCAGTAGTCCTTGCTTTTCTTTTAAATCCTCCCTGTGGTCCTGTATCTGAGATGAAATCACTTCCTGGTTCCCTCGACATCCTTGTGATTCTCACCTGTAAATATCTGCACTCCTGGCTCTCCACCTCCTGCGATTGGCACCTGGAGAAAATCTGGTCCTTACCTGTGAACTCACCTGCTGCTCAGCCTCAGTAAACTCTTATCATACTTCACCTGGCTCCTGGACTCATCCTCTGCTTCATCTCCACAGCATTGGTCCAGAACCCTCCTCTGGCAGTTAATAAACATTTTATTTTTATAGATCTGGTCTCTGATTCTCTCCGGTGCTCTGTTACATTGACATTACCTCTGAGTTCCTGACAATGTGCACACCTGGAAGCCAAACGTGTTCCAACTAATTATTGTGCATAAAAATAAACTGATTTAAAACAAGAACTGCAAAGGAAATAATGAAGTAACTTTTCTGTTTAGATGGCAGCTTGTCATCACTGAGGCAATCAGATGACTTTGATTTCTAAAAACACTGATGCCATCCTGTCAGTCAGAGGGTGTGTGTGTGTGTGTGTGTGTGTGTAAGGTGATGATATGTAATGACAAGAGATGAGCAAAAAGACAGATTCCCAAGGGCCTTTGAAACTCTTCATTGAATGATACATTTTCAAATAAATTAAATTTATTAGAAAGTGTGATTTTCAAGTAGTTCATTCAAGTCAAATAGCAATAAACTGACAAACAATAAATTCTAAATTATTGAATTTTTCTGGTGTTACGTTTCATTATGAATGTTCAACTGTTATAATGGCTTAAAATGTCTCAGCCCCACGTGAACGTGTGCATTTAGAAAAACACATTTTTACATTTTAGATTTTCTTTTTTCACTTCTGACACTTAATTTTTCTTATGTACCCCAGTGCCAACTGTTTTATTGAAGTAATCTCATAGGTTATTACATTTTCATGAAAAAGTTTAATAAAATTCAGAATTATATTTAATAAAATGGCTCTGGAGAACGCAGAGGAACAAACATCCTCAGCAGATATCACTAAATCATGTTTTACATGAACATTTCTTTGTGTAGTGTTTTATAAAGGAAAATAAAGAGATGCTTTTCCTTTCACTGACTGAACATGTTTGCTTTCTGGATCTTGGCCAAGCTCAGCTGCTTTGTGATCTGAATGTTTCTGTTTTAAAATCTGATCCTTCTTGAAATCCTTCGACAGATGGTGGAAAGACCTACAAATGCGTCATCCATGTGAGAAAAAACAAAACAAAACACGGTTTGACAGCGATGTACATGGAAACAAAGTACTAGAACAAAACATTTTGTTTTGTCCGTCCGTCCATTATCTGCCACTTATCCGGGGTCGAGTCGCAGGGGCAGCAGCCTAAGCAGAGAGACCCAGAAATTCCCTCTCCCCAGCCACTTGGACCAGCTCATCTGGGGGAATCCTAAGGTGTTCCCAGGTCAGCCGAGAAACATAGTTCCTCCAGCGTGTCCTGGGTCTTCCTCTGGGCCTCCTCCCAGTGGGACGTGCCCAGAACACCTCACCAGGAGGCATCC
>JARVGW010223779.1:0-12510 GCA_031762495.1 Anablepsoides rubrolineatus | reverse complement strand
CATCCATCCATCCAACCATCATTCATCCATCCAACCATCATACATCCATCCAACCATCATACATCCAACCATCATCCATCATACATACATCCAACCAACCATCATCCATCCATCCAACCATCATCCATCATCCATCCATCCATCCAACCATCATCCATCATCCATCCATCCAACCAACCATCATCCATCATCCATCCATCCATCCAACCATCATCCATCCATCCATCCATCCATCAAACATCCATCCAACTATCATCCATCATACATACATCCATTTATCATCCATCCATCCATCCATCCAACCATCATTCATCCATCCAACCATCATACATCCATCCAACCATCATACATCCAACCATCATCCATCATACATACATCCAACCAACCATCATCCATCCATCCAACCATCATCCATCATCCATCCATCCATCCAACCATCATCCATCATCCATCCATCCAACCAACCATCATCCATCATCCATCCATCCATCCAACCATCATCCATCATACATCCATCCAACCAACCATCATCCATCCATCCAACCAACCATCATACATCCATTATCTTCTGCTTAATCTAAGTCCGATCTCAGGGAAAGCAGCTGGATCAGTAAGTGTCCTGGGTCTTCTTGCACCTCAGGTGGTTTCTCTGGATGTGGAGGAGCAGCTGAATTTCTAGCTGAACTTCAGCCTCATTTCTGGACATCTGAGTGTGTTTTTTCTGCTGTGAGTCTCAGAGGTCATCATGTTCTGCTCTGTGTGGAACATTTAGAAATCCTTCAGTTGAAACAACAAAACTAAACATTTCTCTCACTGGTTGAGTTTGTAGAGAAACAGAAGACGGAAACAGAGTGTTTGTGTTAACTAAGATGAATCTCCACACTGGAAGAGTTATTTCTGTCAGGAACAGAAGAATAACAGATCAATCAGGAGTAATGCTGCAGAACAGCTGAAAGAAACACTGAGAGACGAGACGCCTTGTTAGAAACAAGACGCTTCATCTTCCTTCAGACGTTAAAGAGGAATCTTTGTTTCAAGCTTCATCATCTCATGTCTTAATTCAGCTCAGGAATTATTCATTCCCTCCTAACATCACTGCAAATCACTCCAGTCTGCAGCTCTATGTTTAGCCCCGTTTAAATCTCATCCTCTGACTCTTCATTAAATCAGTGACAGAGAGGGACGCAGAATAAAGGAGAAAAACTGGCCTGGTTTCTTGCTCCCATTAGGTTCCATTTTTCCCACACTTCCTGTGGGATTTTCACCATCAGGAAGACGAGACGACGCTCTGAAGCCCAAAATAATGAAGCAGGTATAAAAAAAATATCAAAACCAACGCAGAATCCCAGGAGACAGAAAACCAACTCCCTCACAGCTGAGCAGGAGTTTGTTCAGATAATACAGATTTTATTCCTTTATTTATGACTTTACAGCTCTTTAGTTCTGTCTGAAGAAAAGTCATGAAAATCTAATCGTTGGTGTTTTTTCTCACAGTTTTTGGCGTTTGATCTCTCATTGGTGGTACAATAGATATCTCTTCATCAGAACCAAACAAAAAAGAAATCTGAAGCTCCTATGTTGAATTTTTTTTTAATTATAAGCATTTTTGTATGTCCAGACACCCCCTTTTCAAATGGAACCCCCTCCTCAAATATGGGGTCTATCATAGAATCATTGGGTGGTGCAGTGTAGGTTGGAAACATCTACAATCCTGACAAATTTCATGTTGATCGGTGCAGCTGCTGTATACAAAATAAATAAATAAATATGAAAACAATATGACTCCTTTGAATGGGGGGGGGGGGGTCATGATTATTGCTTGTTAAGTGTTTCTAGTTAAAAGTTTCTTTTTTTCTTCCCTTTTTTTCTTTTTTTCCTTTTTTCCCTTTTTTTCCTTCTTTTTTCCCTTTTTTCTTTTTTTTCCTTTTTTCACTTTTTTCCTTTTTTTCCCTTTTTTCTTTTTTCTTTTTTTCCCCTTTTTTTTCCTTTTTTTCCCTTTTTTCCTTCTTTTTCACCCTTCTTTTCTTTTTTTTCCTTTTTTTCATTGTTTTATAGTTAAATGAAGTTAAACTCATCCGTCCATTCATATTTTTTACCCACTTTTTCCTGCAGGGCAGCTGCTCTTAACAATGAGGATAAAATGAGGGCTGATTTACTGAGCTGTGAGTTAAAGTATCCAGATGTAAAAACATTCCTCTCTGTCCTCTTTCATCCTAAACATCTAAATATAGACCCAGCTTGAATTTAGAGGCTGGTTTGAACCCTGTTTCTAACTGTTCAACCAGCTGCAGATGATGATTCATGTTTGACTGAATAAAGAAAGCTCATCCTGCTCAAAGTCACAACAACCAAACTGTAAATACTCGCCTAAATACCAGAGGTTTAAGTACATTTATTTTGTTACAGTACTTTAGTCGTTTTTTTGAGGATTTGAAGTTTTACATATATTTTTTAAACAGCTACTTTTACTTTTATTTCGCAACATTATAAAGCTAAAAATGATACTTTTACTTCTTTACTTTAAAATGTAACACCTAGTTACTTGTTACAAATTAAATCTGTTTGAACTCATCATGAAAAATGTTTCTGCTCTAAAAAATAAAGTGTTGAATTTACTCAACATCATGTCAACTGGCTCCACTAGTTGAGTAAATTAAACAAAGAATAAACATATATTACTCAATTTACTCAACCTGACTTAGTGGAGCCAGTTTGGTTCAGTAAATTCTACAGTTTATTTCTTAAAAAGTGTGTAAAAATACAGTTTTATGACTTTTACTTGAGTAGTTTTCTCATCAGTAGAATTTATTTTTACCAAAGTCATTTTCTGTTCACGTCATTTTACTTAGTTATTCTTATAGACCTCTGCTAAATACTAACCAGTCCTTCAATTTACTTCCACATATTTATACAGTACTTAAAAGGGATATTGAGTAAAATTACAAGTATCTTATTATAAAATTACTTTGGGAAAAGTTAAAGTCTCCTCTAAGAATATTACTTGAGTAAAAGTCTTAAAGTATGTGTTTTTTTTTTGTATTTAGGTATTAAAAGTAAAAGTATTGAGTAAAAATAAGTGGTTTGATTTTCCAACAATAGATTTACTGGGAAGTGAACTCTCTAAAAAAAAAGGAAAAGAAATTCTGAAAATGTGCAGCTGTGGTTGGTTGTGTACAAAGTATTGTGTCAGAATAGTAAATATTTATACTTCTCATCCAACTACAATTAAATTCACTCGATCAGGAGGCACAGTTTATCAGGAGTGTATTTTTTAACAGCCAGAATGAAATAAGAGAAATTACTTCATTCTTATGTTCTTAAAAACACAAGACGTCAAAGCCCTGTCACACTACACAACGTCTTTAAAATATTCATAAGTTAGCATAACAGGGTCTTAACAAGTACAAATAAACAAAATAAATACAGTAACAAAGTATTTGTACTTAGTAACTTTCCTGCTTGGTCACAAAAGTGTTTCTAAACCAAGTAAATTTAATTCAACACGATCAAAGTGTTTTTATTTTTAACACTTGAAACGTTTGTTTTGATCAACTGATTGTTGGTGAAACTTTAAATCTTCACCTGACTTCTGTTCACAGATTAACCTTCAGGAGAAAACCAATAAAATAAACCTGAACCAGTAATAATCTGTGCATAGAAACACTAAAGATAAAACTGTTGTTTTGTTGTTTTTAAGGAATAAAAAGCAGACAGACGATGATGCTGCAGCAAAATGACAAACATATTTCAGCTCCCAGGAGGACGGAGGCTCCCACTTTATTTGGATTTTTTTTTTTTTGTCCTGCAGTTTTAGCTTCGGCTAAATTCATCCTGGTGAGCCGGGTCCATTTTTAAATGTTCAGAACAGACGTCAGATTCTCCTGTTTTCTTTCAATAAGTTGCTGCAACACATCTGGATTGTATGAACTCTCTGCTGACATCGTGTCGAGGGGAAATCCTGACAAATTTGTTTTTATAATCTTACAGCTTTTTGCATCAGCAGCATCAGACGGAGGTCCTCTCCTCCTCCTCCTCCTCCTCCTCCTCCTCCTCCTCTGCAGAACTGGATTCTTTAATAATTTCCTCACAGCTGAGCTCTTAACGAGTTTCTGTTGCTGCGGAGCGTAAATTTAAGCAAAACAAAAACAGCCGAATGTTGGGTTTTTCTTTAGGAGCCAATCAGAAAGCAGCTCCCTCTCTGCTGGCTTTCAGTTCTTTGTGTATGTTTTAGGACAAAGCAGTATTTATCACCTGTTCAGCCTCGACTGAGGATCTTCAGCTTCATTCATCAACTCTTCATGAATGAGACTCAGAAATGTAAACAAGTTTTTAGTGTCAGTAATGAAAGCAGACAGATGTTGAACACACCCACAGCTGCAGTTTGTTTTCTAACACATAAACACCAGGCTGTGAGAGGAAACAGCAGCAGGAGGAAAACAAGCAAAATGTTGGAAAATAACAAGATAAAATGATTTAGAAAGAAAGAAACCAGTGCTGTCGATAGATCAAATAAAATTAATTCTGATCTGTAATTAATTAATCTAAATCAATTTTTTAATCTAAACTAATGAGAAAATCCCTTTAAATTCATTATATTATTGTAGCAGATGGAAAAGATGATGTATAAAACATGAAGGTTTTATGAAGCTTACAGTAAACAAGTCAAAACATAACGACAGCCAATCAAAGTCCACGTTGGGATGATTGACATGTGTTTTTCACCACCAACAGCTCAAGCACACTCACATACAAAAAACAGTTAGAGATTAAAAAATAGATTAATGCAATTAAAAATCTTAACGTGATAAAATGGCTGGAATTAATTAATCTTAATTAACACATAAAAAACATCTGCTCACATCAGAACTGAATCCTCCACCAGACTCCTCAGGTCCTTACAGAAGCGCCGTCGAATAAAAGAATATCTCCTTTTTTATCACAAATTGTGTTGTTTTTTTTTTGTTTGTTTTAATCAGGGTTATTCAACTAAATTTCTCCAGGGGTCACAGTTACTGCAGGTCAACAGCTGAGGGGCCGAACATCCAGCAATTAAAGTCAGAATAAACCAGTATTACAAAGATCTGTTACCTTTGAAATAGTTTATTTTGCTGCATTTAATCATGAATAAAACCTACAGAACCCTATAAATGTAGTGATAATATTCAATATTGACTTTTTGTCGATATTCGATATGCACTTAATTTCAGATTCTGATATTAATTGATATTAAGGTGACATCACATAACTCCTGTCAGGGACATTATGTCTGACTGGATGCATTCCATAGATAAACTTTGTACAAAAATAAAAACCATTTAACTTAAGTTATGGAAAAAGTGCCATATTTATTTTTAACATCTTGTCTCAAACAATAGTTTGGATCATGTTCTCCACAACTCATTCTCACTCCCAACTCGTCACAAGGTTACGCCTGTCGTGTCAGTTATTAACGAGATGGAGTGGAATCTGTTGTCATCATTTCAGAAATTGTAGAAAAGCACAAATCTAACCGTCCCAAACCCTAGAATTACTTAATATTCACTCTAGACATCCTATCTCTGACCCCACAACCTAAAATTAACCATGAATCCTGATCACTAATGTTAACCACGGACCCCAAACTCAAAGACCCCAATATTTTGCGCCCCCCCTGAGATAATCCAGTTTGATGATGTCATCAATCCCACCAGTGAACTTCACAAGCTTTTATTAACATATTTTGGTCAAATCCAGGCGTTAATTTATCAAGATTTTGTTATCAGAAGAAAAAATGATACAGATATGTAGAGATTTTACATTTTTATGCACATTCTGACTCATATTTAACACAAATATTATTTTAACATCTCTGATTTGTCAAATGTTTAAACCAATTTTATTTTCACTTTCATAATTTTATCTTCATCTGCTTGTGATGTTAACTGTCTTGAGTGTTAATAGAAATGGTTTTTACCAGTTTGTAGCCAAGATTCTGATGTTTCTGTAGATACCAAACATATCTATGTTTAAAAGAACTTATCGAGTAGAAGACCAGGGTTTTGAGCTCAAAAGATGAAAGAATCAATTGGGCCGATCTTTGGTCACTCGCAGGCCGGATGTGGCCCGCGGGCCGCCAGTTGAATAGCCCTGTTTTAAACATTTGATGTTTTCTATGCTTTGCATGTTAAACCTCAGCTGTTTGGAGCTGCAGAGACATCAAGGTCAAAATTCCACCAATCTGCACTAAATGATGGGATCAGCTGAAGTGGTTCCTGCAGACCTGGACTGAACCGGGTCTGCAGGACCTCCTCTGCACCTGCTTGCCCTGCATGGATCCGAGAGCTCAGGTCCAGCTCATCCTGCAGGACTGGACCCTCCTGAGCAGCAGGATCCCCGCGCGCGCCGCAGCCCTGACACGCCTCAGCTCAGATCCACATCATCAAGCAGGCTTCTCAGATCAAATCTTACCATTTTTCTTTCTTCTTCTTCTTCTTCCTCAGCTCGAGTCCCGCGCTGCGCCGGACACAGACCCACGCACAGATCCACCCTCCACCGGGCTGCAGGGCGCGCGCGCTGCGCGGCACAACTTGGTGCAGAAACGGAGCTGCTTGTGGTTTCCAGCAGCAGGAGCAGCAGCTCGGTGTTGCTGCACAGATTGGTTTTTATCAGAACCTCAAACCGGATCGGTTCTCCTCTGTGGCGCGCGGGAAAGATGTGTGGAACGGAGCGAGCCTCCGGTCCTGCGACGCCCCTCCACGCAAGAATGCGCTGCGCATTTCAACTAGACCCCCTCCTCTCTCTCTTTCTCTTTCTCTCTCACACACACACAAACACACACAAACACACTCACACACATACATGCACACTCATAAGAACACACACGTGCGCGCGCAAACACAAATCCAATCCCGTGTGATAAATGGAGGACATAGACGGTGTTAAATAATCCAGTCTCACCAGTGCGTGTGCGCGCGTGTGCGTGTGGTCCTGGGGGGTCATCATAAAGACTGAAACAAAGAAGACCAGGATCCAAAGACCAGATGAGTTTTACTGAAGAACCTGAAGGAAAACAAAAGAAGAGAACCTGTTTTTATCTGAGCAGCATCACAAATAGTGTACTAAATAAATAAATAAATAAATAAATACATAAATAAATAAATAAATAAATAGTTTTATGATTTATGTTACAAAGTCCGTTTACGTAGAAAGTGTTAAAATAACACTGGTTTTTACTATATGAACCTCAGTGTTAACCATCAATCACTCAATGCAGTGTTGAAAAGCATGAAAATCAGTGGAGTAATTTATTAACTCTGCTTAGAATCATAATTACTTCTCATCGGAGTTATTTGACTTGAAGTGTTAATTTTATTAACACTGTACAGTGTTAATCAGTGTTAATTTTTAACTGTTTAGAGTTAAATTGTACTCTGAAAATGTAACCCTATATGGAAAAAGTTAAACTGACACCAGTTCAGATAAGGACCAAATAGACTCGGACACAGTGTTAATTTTAACTCTTTAAGTGTTGATTTAACACTGAAATTTTTACTGTGAACAAAGGAATACCTACTGTGGCCCTAGTAGGTGGGACTCATTAAAAATGATGTAAGTCTACACCTCAAAGCGTACAACTCTCTGGGAGAGAAACAGGTTTATTTACACAGAAATCTTGATTCATAAAACAACCATTTATTTGATTGGGTTCAAATAGGATAAAACAACAAACAACACAAAGAAAAAGTAAAACAATAAACAAAAAGAGGACACCTACCACAATGAAGTTAAAACAGCGTACGCCACAATCAATGCTCTGCCCAACCACAACTATGCCAGCCATTTAACGGAAGTGAAAGAGGAAATGATCTACCAGACTGAGCGCTGCAGCCTTTTATACCACGCCTACGTCACCCAGCAGCAAAATATATACCTGCAGATAGAAAATGCATAAAACTGCCATACACTGCTGTTTTACACTTTACACAGCAAAATGTCAGTGTTAATAAAAGCATAATGGAGTCACCTTCACACCAGGACAGACCTCTCACTCATGGTGTCGATTTATGATCAAAAACACAAACACAAACTTAAACAATAAGAAAACTAACCACAACAACTCATTTTTACTCTCATGAACTTCTTTAATAGTCATAAACATACAAACACATTATTTCTACAGGATTACCCAGAATTCCTTGCTGTGAAAATACTGGTGTTTGACATGAGGTGGAAGAGGGCGGGGCTTTTCAGAATACGGCTTTCAACACTGCATAGTGTCATATAACAACACTGTTAAGTGTTATATAGGACTTAACAGTGGGCGGAGCTTACTTAACACTGTCCAGTGTTGAGACAACACTGAGGAAATCAACACTGTGAATAAACACCAACACTGGAAGTCAGTTTACTCAGTAAGTGTTAAAATAACACTAGAGGGAGTTAAATTGACTCTTAAAAGTTTAACACTGATATTTTAACACTCTGGTTTTTACTAGTGTCATATAACAACACTGTAAAGTGGGCGGAGCTAACTTAACACTGTCCAGTGTTGAGACAACACTGTGGTTTAACACCAGTTTACTCACAAAGTGTTAAAATAACACTAGGGGTTGTTAAATCGACACCCAAATGTTTAACACTGAAATTTTAACACTTCTGTTTTTGCTGTGTACGATAAAGCTCCCTTTAATAATTGTGGATAAGTTTAATGCAGTAATAAAGAACAATATATGTTTTTTTAATACATTATTGTACTTACAAGGTGGAACTCTGGTCTGAAATGTTTAATATAAACATGAACAGATTTGTCTCACTATTTGGCAAGAAACTGGACAGTTTTGTCTCTTTCTCGTCCTTAATTAATCTTAATAAACACTTATTAATGATTTATAAAGTGTTTACAGATGAAAACATATCTATAAACTATTTATAATAATAAATAATAATAATAATAAAGACAGATTATATGTGATATTTTCAGTTTCCTCTCCTCTCGTGTGGTTGTGTACGGTTGCCTGTGTTTGTGATGAAGTTTGGACTGTGGAGCAGAAACTGCAGGAAATAAGGATCAATATTTCAGATTAGTCTCTGCAGAGTTAATAAAAAAGATTAAAAGACCCCTCACTCAAATTTCCTCCATCATCATCATCATGTGAGAGGACGTCTTTGAGCAGTTTGTCCCTTCCAGCGATGTCCCAGAAGGTCCATGAACGGTTGGGCTGCAGATCCAGTTGGAGCGAGACTCCCACTCACTTCACGTCTGATGCAATCTGCATTTCCACATCGACAATCAGATGTATGTGTTGTTCAGTTCTGTGTGTCTGCAGGAGGAAAGAAAATAAAAACATCCTGTTTGAGCAGAAAGTTTCTGAGGAAACTCACATCAGTTTTGTAAAAACAAAAAAGAAGCCAAAGTTTTATGTTTAAAAGAAGCATAAAGACCACCAGGATCAAAATAAATGCAAGGTCACCATGGTAACCACACCTCTGTGTCTGTCACTCCCTGACTCATGTTGTTTGAGCAGCAGAAGGCTCTGGTGGTCATGAGTTAAAAAGATCCTACACTTCATATCTGAAGAGATTCTTTTCAGCTCAAATGTAGTTTTATTTTTCAGGGCATCAAGTGTAAAATAAACACATATTTAGCTGTGTGAGTAGAGTGTAAAATCCTTAAACAATTTCTGCTAAGATTTTATTATTTAGCTCACTGTTCTTACATTTTACTAATTTTTGCTAAATGTTCAATTGAAATGTTAAATAATATGCTGCTAACTCTGCTAATGCTACTAACACTGATATTTCTGCTAATGCTAATAATGCTGCTAATGCTGATAATGATGCTAGCGCTGATAATGCTTCTAACACTGCCAATGCTACTAACACTGATAATGCTGCTAATGCTGCTAATGCTAATAATGCTGATAATGCTGATAGCGCTGATAATGCTGCTAATGCTAATAATGCTGCTAGCGCTGATAATGCTGCTAACACTGCTACTGCTGCTAACACTGCCAATGCTACTAACACTGATAATGCTGCTAATGCTATTAATGCTAATAATGCTAATAATGCTGCTAACACTGATAATGCTGCTAACACTGCTACTGCCGCTAACACTGCTACTGCTGCTAACACTCCCAATGCTACTAACACTGATAATGCTGCTAATGCTATTAATGCTAATAATGCTAATAATGCTGCTAACACTGATAATGCTGCTAATGCTGCTAATGCTAATAATGCTGATAATGCTGCTAATGCTAATAATGCTGCTAGCGCTGATAATGCTGCTAACACTGCTACTGCTGCTAACACTGCCAATGCTACTAACACTGATAATTCTGCTAATGCTATTAATGCTAATAATGCTAATAATGCTGCTAACACTGATAATGCTACTAACACTGATAATGCTGCTAACACTGCTACTGCTGCTAACACTGCCAATGCTACTAACACTGATAATGCTAATAATGCTGCTAACACTAATAATGCTGCCAATGCTACTAACACTGCTAATGCTACTAACACTGATAATGCTGCTAACACTGATAATGCTACTAACACTGCTAATGCTGCTAATGCTAATAATGCTGCTAGTAACAACACAGTGAACAGTCTGCATTAAAACTATTAACCCTAAACTCTGCGATGTCTAAAAACAGAACTTGGCTGCAACAGTGAAACAGCAGCAGAAGTTCTGTTGTTTCACCAGTTCACTGATACTGGACCAGAACCAAGGTCTGTGTTCCACGTGCAGCACATCCCTCTCTCAGGATCAACATGCCCACATCCAGTTTTTTTCCCCCGGCATCAAACATGAAGCTTCTATATTTAATTTATTTATTTCATTTTTTTATTTATTTGTTTTTCTTTCCACGAAAGCTAAAACACGGTGAATTTTATATTGTTTTTGCTCCGGGTCCACCCACACAGAGAGGTGACTCAGGCCCCTCCAGGGTCTGAGCTGCAGAGAGAGAAGAACCGATCCTCACGACTTCAGATCAACATACATGAATATTACATGTAAACACACAACTTTATAGCCTAACTCTGACCATTTACCCTAAAATTCTCGTTTTTAAACACACTACTCCCTCCCTTCTGAGTCTGAGTGAGATGTTGTAAAACCTCACTGTGTGTCATAACACTGTTCTATATGTACTGTAAATATAAATGCTCCATATTTTGACTGTATTTTTAACTACCTGTTGTGTCTGTCTTCTGTACAGCACTTTAGTTGGCCTTGTGCTGTTTAAAGTGCTTTATAAATAAAAGTGATATGGTAAAATTAACCTCACAGGTACTTACCTGACCCTAAAACTAAACTAAGCCTTGGTCCTAAACCTAACCCCACACCTGTGATTTGCATTTGGACCCGTAGGGATTGGTCCTCACATTTCACTTCGGTCCCCACGAGGCTGCTTTTTTTTTTTGGGGGGGGGGGGGGGGTTGTCCCTACCAAGTAGCAAAAACAAGGGCACACACACGCACACACACATCCTTGTATTTGCATCAAACTGAGGACTTTGTATTCTTTAGATTGCTCTTTTTTTTCATGTACAGTGCCCTGAGACAACGTATGTTGTGACTTGGCGCTATATAAGTAAACTGAATAGAATTGTATTGACTTCCATTTATTGTTGTAACTGTATTTATGCCTAACCCAGACATTTTCTCTAACATTAACCATTACTGGTCTATAGTTAACTCTAACCTGAACCAGAACTTAACTCACATCTTACCTGTAAACCTAACTAAAGCACAGCAGAGCTGCAAACAAGGGACATTAAAGAGGTCCTCACTTTGATAGTAACTATGGCGCAAATTGTTCTCACTCTGTAGTAGAAACCAGGGCACACACACACACACACACACATACACACAGACACACATACACAGACACACACACACACAGACACACACACGGCTCACTCTAATGCAAACGTGATCAGGATTTCAGCGTTTCTCTTGACGCAGTGACATCATCTCTAATTGACCCCCCCCTACACACACACACACACACACACACACACACTTTTTTGAAGCCTAAGAGGAAGAATATGCTGCTGTGTGTGGTTGCCATGGTAACTGGCCCGTTTCAACACAAGGGGTTGTGGAGAGCTGCTGGAAGCTCTGAGGGGTAATTGGGGGATGCTGAGGTGAGAAAAGGCGAGGCCGTGTGTGTGTGTGTGTGTGTGTGTGTGTGTGTGTGTGTGTGTTGTGTGTGTGTGTGTGTGTGTGTGTGTGTGTGTGTGTGTGATATACTCGTGCCCAGGACAGAATTAGATTAACTAAGCGGAGATTCAGATCGATCACAGGTTCTGCTCCTGCTGCGAGGTGTTGACAGAACTGCAGTCGCTCTGAGGAGGGGAAAAAGGACAGGAAGTGGGTCAATTAACCTGGTTTATGACCTGAGCTGCAGACGGAGGTGTCGCTGTGTGAAGGAACCAGTTTATGGGGCGGCTGTGGTGGAGTGGTTAGGGGAGTCGTCTTGGAACCGGAAGGTCGCCGGTTCGATCCCCCGTCCAG
>JARVGW010223729.1:0-12516 GCA_031762495.1 Anablepsoides rubrolineatus | reverse complement strand
ACCCCTTTTTTCTCATAATTATATATTGCAGTGGTGGACAGTAACAGAATACACTTACTTGAGTACTGTACTTAACTACATTTTTTGAGTATCTTTACTTGAGTAAATAATTTTTGGGAAACTTCTGACTTTCACTCCACTACATTTCAACGACAAATATTGTACTTTTGACTCCCCTACATTTCTAGGAAGCTTGTTAGTTACTTGTTACGTTTGGTTCAGCATAGTTTTGTAATCAGCTGTTGCTGTTTTACTTTCTTGAAATGCATTTGGCCACACAAGGGGAACCAATCAGTTGTACCTCACACATGGGATGGATTTGGAATTACATCATCTTCATTAACGGTCGGGAGCTGTTCTCCACCTTCATTTCAAACAGAACTCAGCAATGCCACACGGCTTCAAGGTGATTCTGGTCCACTATCAGGGGGACCAGAATCTATCAGGGGGGAAAGCGGTTCGCCACCAACACTGTTTATGTTGGGGATGGTGCGCTGCTGACCTCAACTCGGGTCATTTTGGGTTGGTGGGCAGAATACTTCAAAGACCTCCTCAATCCTACCGACACGTCTTCCCATGAGGAAGCAGGGCCTGAGGACCCTGGGTCGGACTCTCCAATCTCTGGTGCCGAGGTCACTTAGGTTGTTAAAAAGCTCCTCAGTGGCAGGGCACCGGGGGTAGATGAGATTTGCCCGGAGTTCCTTAAGGCTCTGGATGTTGATGATGCACTTTAATCTGTCACAAAAATATTCATAGCATCCTTAGTTCTTATCCGATTTCTATAAAACAAGGCTGAAATTAAAGCTGAGAATGTTGTGGTATATAATAAATATGTATTTGCCCAAGAGATAAATCTATAAGCAGTCTGGAAACTTTTTATTATAAGATTTTTCTAACGGAATTCCCTTTCCGCCATATAAAACTGAGGGTCATGCATTTCCTGGTTCCTAATCGGGCTCAAGTGAATTCTTACAGATGGTCATAAAATAAATGTGGTCGGCTCTTCCATCGCTTAGCTTACGAAATGTACAGTGGAGGAAAAGAAAAGTTATGGAGTTTTTTTTACTCTGATATAATCATAAACTATGGTAAAACGTATACATGCTGACTGGACAGAACACAGGTACCAGTAATATAGATCTACACAGTTCAGCCTAGTAGTAGTAAAAATCATTTTACTGTTGAGGTTATGATTTCAGTAGCTTTGCTTGTTTTGTCTTTGCACAAGATTCTGGTGGTGATCTGGCAACATCTGTGTTTTACTGAGATATCAGACTGTGACAGCCTATCAGCATCCAGCTGAACTTTGGTCCACTAATCACAGCAGCTGCACACTCTCATTTGCATAACCTAGGGTCTTGGCAGAGGTATGCACTCAAAGAATATTTTTTTCCAATGTAAGCTAAAGTCCTCATAATTTAGTTTTATGTAAATTTCAAGTTTGATTTACACATAGGAATAATTTATCTCCTTCCTTTTTTACTCCATCTCATAAGAATCAAAGAGGTATTTGAAAAAGTCATCTTCAGCAGGGATGTTATCCTCAGTGACTTCAGCTCTTTGAGAAACAGGCAAACATCTGGGCATGAGCTTTCTCCCATTCTGAAAGAAAGTTGAAAAAAGTTTAAGTTTGAACCTGCTCTTTGTGTTGTAATATATTTTAATGTTTTATCCAGTGTCACCCCTAATAGCTGCAAACCACTGGAGCCAAGAAGGTTTTCATATAAATACAGCAAATACTGACTGAAAATAAATTCAGAAATTAGAGGTAAAGTTTACTTCACAGAATAGGATCAGTGACATACTACTTTCTTTGAGACAGCCAAGGATCTCTCCAGGTACCTCCTCATCCGTTCTTTCTGTTTTTCTCTCTGGTCTCTTTGCTTTTCTTCACGCTGCCTGCAAAATCATGTAAGCAACAAAAAATCATACTATCCAGGAAATGGAAAATTTTAAGTAAAAAGATGAAGCAACTGGACTTCTGTTTTGGAGCTGTAAATGCACAGAGCTACAGATTTAAACAGTGTGACTTGAGGTTAGTGTCTTATCGATCCTTCACCTGCACCTGGCAGATGGAATGTGACATGACCGTTCACATTGCAGTTGCTTTGACAAACATCAGATGTGTATCTAATTCCACTTACTGAAAAGGTTTGGGTCAGATTTGAAAAAAATTAATTTGTAGCATTCCGACTGTCATAAAAAATCAGATATGGGTGGCACGGGGCAAAAAAATCGGATTTGGGTCACATTTGTCTGCAGTGTGAACACAGCCTTTGATCAGATATTTTTTTGCATATTGCAAAGATTTAACGAGATTTTAATCTAAGGCAGAGGTGCCCAAAGTGGGGCCCGTGGGCCAAATTTGGCCCGCCAAGCCATTTGATTTGGCCCACCAGCAGTTATTAGATTGTAATTATGTTAAGATTAACTATAAAATAAAAGTAACTACAAGAGACATTTAGATTAGGTTTAAGCCCACATCTAGATTTGCACACCTTATAATACCCCAAATTTTAAATTATAGTCCCATGAGCCTTTGCTGCCTGAGTATGAATTGAATTTTCTCCATGTCCATGGGCTGAAAAAAAATGTGGGCAACTGCACTGGCTGTTAGCCTAATAATAAAAAATAAAACAATTTTACTTACGAAGTATTTGCATTTTTTTATATCATTGCATTTGGCCCGCGGCCCTCATAATGATTTATATTTTGCCCCTTTCAGGGAAAATGATATTTAATTTTGGCCCTCTCAGGGAAAATGTTTGGCCACCCCTGCCCTAAAACCTTACAGCCTGAACAAATGCATTTGAGAAAAGGCTCTAAGCATGCAACAGAAAGAATGTCATATATAAAGGAATGCATGAGGTCTGTCATATGATGATAAACTTTACATTTCAGAACCCCTTTTGAATATCTGACTTTGGATCATGTGGAGGGAGAAAAAAAAGCTAGCAGATCTGCGTGAAAAGCTGATACATTTCTTGAGTTGGCGTGACGTGCAGCTGAAGATTGAAAGCAAGAGCAAATCTGGAGTTCTGCTCGAGAAGCTCACGGCGTGAAGCTACATTAGCAGCATAACACACTCCAACCTCAGAAATACATTCTGATGCCTGATATACTGTATACTGGAGCAGGTTTAATAAAAGAGGAGGATCTCACTCTCTCTCACACGAGCAGACTTTGATCTTTGTTTTTTTTTTTAGGGCAATTCCCAAGAGTTTCACTTTCCATCATGTGTAATTCAGCTGTTTGGTTGAAACAACATTTAAAACCTTGTTATGGTGCTTTCTGCAGCTTTTTAGGTCAGTCCAGTGCAGCCACTTGGTGAACTCTGAGTGGCCAAAAATGAACAGTAGCACTAACGTTGTCCTCTATAGGACTATCTGTGTGCTGTTAGCTCACAGGTAGCATGACCAGTAACTCACAGCTTCCCTAAAAAACATATGAATAAAGCATGATGAAGAAGAATGCAGCAGAGGATGTGTGCGTACGTGTGTGTGTGTGTGTGTGGGTGAGACCTTTTCTCACCATAACCACACTTGTACATTTACCTCCGAGTGAACCGTGGCCAGGTTTCTACACACATGTCCTCGGAAATGAGCGTAGAAAAGTGCATGGAAAGTGACAGTTTGAGAGTGAGAAAGGAGAGAGTGTCGGGTGAATTAAAAGACACCAAATAGCTTTTTGCAGCCGCGATGAGTGTCTGCAGACTACAGCACCATCAGTCCACTGCTTTTGAACTGTTTCTGTGGGAAGAATGCTGCGTTTAAAAAGGAAAATGGAATAAATGTAAAAAGCAGACTGTAATAATCGCTTTTCTTTTCAGAAGCCCCGTGCATTAATTTAGTTTTTATTCCATTTTATTTTGATGTAATGAATGTAAAAAGGATTTGCTGCTACATTTACTGCTTACACTGTAAAATACAGAATAAAGTCTGCCTCCTGGCTTTATAAAAAAAAAAAAGAAAAGCCAAAGCACATCTAATAAAAATCATATTGTTGAAGCTCTATATTTTTTGCACTCACAAGCATGTAATTGAATTAAGGTCGCAAATAAATTTGGACACAACTTATTAAGGCTGTGGCTGACAAAACACGAACCCACATTATTCAAGTTATAGCTTTTAGTTTGTGCCGTTTGCTTTGCTTTCTGTCACACTAATGATTTCAAGTGAACAACATGCTGTTTCACAGATTTTATGCAAAATACTTCACTTTATTAACGTACTGCTTCATAGGTTTTAAGTATCCATACACATTTTTACAATCTGCACTTACCTTTACACACTTATTAGCATTATGCATGTTTTTACTACTATATGGGCTGCCAGGTGTAAAATAAAATGTTTAAAAATGTCACTAACAATTTTCATTATTTAGCTCACTTTTCAAGTGTAAAATCCTAGTTAAAAATGTTTATAATTATAATTTTTAGCTCACTGTTCTTACTTGTTATTATTTACTAAATATTAGGTTTAAATTTTAGATACTACCTAAATCTAAATGTAAAAGTTAAATTTTAAGTTTACATTTTAAGCATTTCAGAATGGAACACAACCATTGCTGTTCTTGTTATCATGTCATCATTCTGAGATTAAAGCAACCGCTAATGATGCTAATGCCGCTAATAATGCTAGTCATGCTAACACTTCCCTAAAAGGCATCAAATTCACATTTGTGGCCAGTGCCCGAGCTGCACTGCCAAACCACAGGTTACCACACATATAAAAATTTTAAAGCCATCTTCAGCAGCGTTAGCAGTGTTAGCAGCGTTAGCAGCATTAGCAGTGTTAGCAGCATTAGCAGCGTTAGCAGAGTTAGCAGTGTTAGCAGTTGCTATTGTCTCAGGAAGATGACCACCAACAGCAAAGTCTGTGTTTCATTTCAAAATGCTTAATTGTAAACACTTAGACACATCATTTAAGATTTAACTTTTACATTTAGATTAAGGATTTAATATTGATATTATTTAACATTCAAATTTAACGTTTACAAAAATTAGCAAAATGTAAGAACTGTAAACTAAATAATATTAAAATGTTAGTGGAATTTTTTTACCTAGGACTTTACACTCAGAAAGTGAGCTAAAAAAAGAAATGTGTTATGGACATTTCTTACATTTTTATTTTACACTGGCTGTCCCATATATATTGGCAATTTGTTTTGAAGAAAGAAGTGTTTATCCTTTCATCTAGTGTTATTCATATTTTATATTAAGATGTTTCAAAGGTTCAAATCTTAGTTAAGAACATTTGATGTGGCTCAGATCAATAAATAGTTGACCTGTTGGAGATGGCTCTTTGAATGACCTCAATTGGAGAAGTAAAGTTTATTTCGGATCAGACTGCAGAGTAAATCTAAAGAGAGCACAGACCTAATGATTTTCACCATCTTATAATTTTAGAACAGTTCAGGTGAAGGCTGTTTTATAAAGTATTGTATTGCAGCCAGTTGGACATTTCCAGCAGACAAAACTCTGGAACCTGCTGTCATTTATGCATGAAAATCATACTTTTTTTTAATCCAGAGGAAAATAATATATTTTGTATACTATAGTTTGTAAAGAAAAAGGGAAATTGGCCAAGATCATTTAAATTGGTGCATTAACACTAAAACATTACATCCACTTTTGTCATTTTGTATTTCAAAGCTGCATGAAAATGTAAAGTAGAAGTACAAATAGCATAAATTCAGGGCTGTAAAGGTTTTCTTTTAAGCACTGTGTTTGTTTTCTTTTAAAGTCATGAGTTTATTTTGAGGGAGCATCTTGTTCATGTCTAAACAAAAGGAAATGTGAAAGCACACCAGCTTTTTTTAAGGCCTAATCTTACTGTCAGTAAAACATAGAGTGTTTGCAGTGATGCTGTTGTATGTACATTGTGTGTACAAACAACCCAGACAGTTTGTGTGGGTTTGTGTGAAGTTATCGCATGATTTCTGTCAGACCTTAGTCACAATGTTTGGTAACAGGCTGAAAATGTCACATTTCAAGGTTCCCTGAGGGCGCAGATCCCTCTTCATGTTAAAGGCTCTGCTGTAATATTTACCCAGCATGCATCTATGGTGACAGGCCCCCAAAGTAGACAGTTAAAGGTGGAGAAGAGTAGAGGAAGAGGTGAAGAGCTGGTGCAACACGTGAAACAGTCCCGGAGTGCACACTGTGGGTTTTAAAAGGATCCATGATTAGTTGTAACATTAGTTGCAATGGTCCTTCACTCCATCGGCAGGTAAACATGTGAGATTTCAAGTGTTGAAATAAGTCAGGTGGGAAAAAACTTTCCACCATATCAGGCTGAACATCGAAGGTTATTTTTCAAAGCAAGAAAGTTGAACATTTTGCCCTCCAGAAAGCTTAATGTCAAACAGCATTGTTTTCAAGTTTCTTCTGATTCATTTGATTTCTGCTGCCCTGTATCTTTCTGTGCATTGATACAACAAAAGAACAAAGCTGTTCAGCTGCGTTTAATGAGTAATCACATTTATAATACACAACCCTGAGCCCTAACAGTTACTCTTTTATTAGCCTCAACAAAAAAATAACTTTTTCTAAAAATGTCTACTTTATTCAAATGAATCTCTAATCAGACCCAGGCGTGTTCAGAGAACTGTTTTTCTAGAACTGGTCTTGTAGGATAGCACTGCAGCTGATTAAAGAGGAAAGCTGAAGGTTTTTTTTTTTTTTTTTGCTTGTCACAACTCAACTTTGTCAGATTTTGTGGAAGTTTTGGAAAGTTGTCCAACATAAGCTAAAAAGATATACTGTAGAAGTTATATTGTGTGGCTGGGTAATTTATTTATTTCTTTGTTACATTATGGATTAATTCCAGTTTCCGTTAGATAAAAGTATAGTATTCTGCATATGAATTAGCCAGCTTCTTTTTTTTTCATTTCAGAAATGAATTTATAGCTTCAGCAGGGATATGGAAACTTGGGTATGATTGTGTTAGATTGTGTTACTGCTATTTTTTCAAGCAAAAGATCTATTTCTACTGCAGTAATTGTTTAGTTGTGTTTTTGTCTTGATCATGTTATAAATAGTTCAGTTTATCTATCAAATGAACTGGTCAATGACTAAGACGATGTCCTCTTTGCTAAATTTTCCAACAAGTAACCAACAGGATTAAGCTGGAATGAAATTCTGTTTGTTAACATGTTCTTTCAACAGGGGCTTGTATCTCTTCTTTTTCTTGTTGGTGTTTTTATTTCAGCATTTTACATGTTTCCATTTTGAATTCCCATGTTTCTGACAATGCACAGCTTGAAGGCGGTCTGGCAGAGAGTCGTTATCACTCCTGCAGACAGAGATGCTTCTAATTACTACACACTTACTGCAGTGGAAACAGACTAGGCTACATGGTTATAGACTGATCCAAATGTCCTGTCTCTAATGCTTGTTGTGCAGATAAAGTCACCAAAGTTTCTCTCTGTAACATGGCTAATAATATCATAATATTGAAGCTTTTTCTTAAAAATATATTGTGTCCTTGTTGTTAACTGAAACTGAAACTGAACTTGTGCTCTCGTTTTGTGCTGATCTTCTTAACACGCCGTGTAACCCCACACAAGCCTTTTTTTAACGTATTTAGGCTGGCAGTGTTGCACACCAGAAGAAATCAAATTCGGCATGTTCTGGAGTGCTGCTAGCTGATACTGATGCACTTGCGTGGCTTTAGGTCGCTTCATTTCATGGCAGCTCTGCAGCATAATGGGAGCTCCAGTAGCAAGTGAAGAACTGGAATCGTTTTTTTTTTCTCAGAAAAAGAGAGAAAATAAAAATAACACCTATAGTCCTTAATTATGGCTAAGCAAGTCTTAGCAATGCAATTCAATAATGAACACACACAAACATAATCAAAACAAAAGGGCAGTTCCTCTGGGAAAGTACAGAGATCAATAATCTTAGTCTCCAGTCAAGACCACACTGCTCTAAATATTTTAAAACCGATATGTTTTTTATGTTATCCAATTGAAACAAGAAGCTTGAATCCCATTAAGATGTCTGAATTACCCACAAGACACCAGTAGGTGGCAGTAACATCAACATTAACAAGACCGGAAAATACAAGAGGAACATTCAGATCTTATAGCTCAAAACTCTATTTTTTACTTTCTTGAAACTGTTTACCATTTATTATCAAAAAGCTATTTTTATTGCACAATTTAAGATTAATACAAACAGAGTGAAAATTATTAGTATAAAAAAACGTATAAAAAATAAATTTAATGTGGTTTTAAGAACACAAAGCAAAAGTTGACATTTATAAAGTGAGATCATCATTTCAGAAAATTTTAATTTTTACAAGCATACATGGATAAACTACGAAACAAATAGTAAAATATTTACATTTTTGGAAAAGATGAGACAATTATCCAAAGACTAAAAGCACAAAAAGTAGGGACATGTGTGTTTGGTAGATTATTTTTTTGTTGTAACAACACTTCTTGGCAATAAATCTAATACCGTTGGAAAGTCTGTTAATTTTCCTTTTAAATGGTGCCACATTTGTAAGGAACATGCACTTGTGAGATGAACAGTAGAGCGGAGTGTGTGGGACATGAAAAATGTGCCAAATCTTCTCTGCCAAACAGCCTAATTTGTTGTTGCTATTAGCTTTTGTTTTGAGCTTCTGGTACCTCCAGGTGCTGTCAATCAGGTGAAAATAACAGCTTCAAAAACTAGGACCTTAGATATTTCTGGTATACATGTGCAGATTTAGCTAATAACTAACAAAATAAACAAGTATGAAACTCCATTTATTTATTTACTTGCAAAAATGATGGTGAAAATATTCCATTAGCAATTTGTTTGCCTTTTAAATTGATGTCTTGAAATGATCTGGGGCCCTTCACTTGATGTTTCGTGCCCACAGAGGGGTCCTGACTACTACTTTGAGAACCACCAGTTGTATCAAAATCGATTTGAGACACTCCTGAAACAGGCTGTGTGAACACTTGAACACTTGAGCAGTTAGATTTCACAACCTGTTAAAGCTGAAGCAAAATGTCCAAATGCAACAGTTCTTTTTAGTGATCCATCTGCCGTCTGTTTCATTTTGCAGTGGAAACTTATGTCGGACTTTATTCCTTTGATAAAAAAAGAAAATCCGGCATTCGTTCAGAACATCTCCTCTTGGCAGTTTACTACTATATGCACACATTTGTGCAAACTGTGATGCACCGTGTGTGTGTGTCTGCTTGTCCTCCAATGTCGTGTGCGCCTCCCCCTTTTTTTCCAACCTCGGGCACCAGCTGGGGCTCTCAGGAGTCATCCCCTGGAAAGGCATGACAGAGTCCCAGTGTTTGGAAATGGCTGCGCTGGCAGCGATAAGCAGTTCAAAGAAGAGAGCGCATTAATGTAATTGGCTGCCAGCAGCACACTGGCCTCATCGTCTCATATGCACACACGGTAACACACACTCACCACGCAGATTATTGGAGAGGAGTGTCTGAGAGCGGTGAGAGGATAGAGAGGATGAGAATGAAAGAATGAGGGAGTGGGTGGGGGGGGGAGGGGGTGAAGGGAAGGGCAGATAGTGAGTGGAGAGGAGAGAAGGAGTCAGGGTCCTCGTTGTGTTGCTCATTAAGCCATGGGAGACTCTGAGAGGCTGAGAGATGAAATGAGAGGTGTCGGAGTTAAATGTCAGGTCTGGTGGAGATGTGACTGACTTTCAAGAAGACACACACACACACACACACACACAGAGAGAAATGCAGACATCAAGAGGTAGCTTAGAGGGGATCCTCTGTCTATTCTACAGTCTCATATTATCCCCTCAACCTCCCCCTCGCTCCTCCTCACTTCTTCTCTTTCTCTCTGCCACTCACCTAGTTTTGGCCCCACAATTTTCCACCCATTAGACCCAAATTACTGGTGTCATTGCAAACTGAATTGTTGCGGCAGGATAGAAGCATTTCCACTGAATAGCTCCAACCCCGACTGCAGTGGAAGTGAAGGCCATTTTCCTTTAGCTAATTTTCAAGTCTGTGTGATTGGAGGAACAGAGGAAAAGTGCCGGGTGACTTCCTTCACTGTTATGAAATGTTTTTACCGACGGCGGTGCGGGGCTTTGAAGTTTGGAGCTCTGTCCTTGTAATTCAAACACTCTCCTCTTCCATTCCTCTCCTCGTGTTCTCAGCGAGCACTTCTCACCCCCCACGTTTTGTTTATCCTCTTCTTGTGCTGCTGTTCTAACTTCAAATCATTCTGATTTTTTTTCCTCATGGCTCTTTTCTCTTTTTGTTAGTATCTCATTTTTTTATCCACTTGACTATTTTGAATGATGGTGAGTTTAAAGCATTGACTAAAGAAAAGGGAAAAAAAAGCAACTGGCTGATAAACTGAAAAGCAACAGCTAGAAAGAAGGTCTGAAAATGTCCTTAGTAGGAAATGGAGACTACAGCAAACTTAAAAGTGTTCAGCAGCTGAATGCTAATGTTGCTCCAAAACTGCAGGACAAACATGGATGCAGATTTTTCAATAGTCTCAAAAATCTCTGTAATAAACACCTTTGTTCAGTGAAATAATGCAAAATGTTTTCCACAACTTCAATACACTTTGTCTTAATATTCACACAGTTTTAAGAAGAAAACAAACATTCAGTTATTTATGGTCTTTAATAAATATACTAAGGAAATACTGAAAATCACATGATTTGACATGATTTATTAGTTCCATTTTGCATCTGTTTTTTGCCGAGTCATTTTTCTCACCCGGCACACAGAGGTGGCAAAGTCATTTTATACATTTGTTCATCTGTCAGTCTGTTAACAAAATGAACCAACAGAGGGGATTTTTAATAAAATTTTCAGGAAATACTCATTTGATGTAAGGTCTACGGCTAATTAACTTTTGGAGCCAACTCAATTCAAGATGGCCAACTGATTTCTAGAAAACATAAAAAGCTCACTGAATTTTAGATATTGAGCTAAAGAATGGTTTGTTAGCTGAGAGTTATTCACAATATTGTGAGATTGTGCCTGACATAACTTTTAATGTGTTGCTACAACTTTGTCATTTCTCAACATCTTAGTTTCTCTGGGATTAGAGGTGGCAGGGGATATGAGTTCTTTGATTTCTTTATTTTATTTTGTAATTAAATACAAATGAACTTTGTGGAGAAAATAAAAGTTTTTTTTTTACTTTACCCTTCAGTCTACAGGACTGTAAGGCAAAGCATGAAGCTTTTTCTGAGCTCTTCTGTCTTTTTTTAATTAAATGTTTTTTTTCTTAATGTGCTGCTACACTCTGTCATTTTACAGAGAAACTTTTCGTTGTCTTTGTGCCGCCACTCTCTCGGTGCCTCTTGTGGAAAAATCTTTGGAGTCCTCAGAGGAACGCTGGTGTGTTTACTGTCACGTCTTTTCAGGGAAGCTGTTATGTGGGTGGAAACTTGTCTCCCTGGTAACCAAATTACTTAAAAAAAACCAGAAAGGAAGCCTTTCTGGCTGATTTGCCTGTCCCAAGTGGTACTTGTTTGATATGTGTGACAAAAAAAGATGACAACAAACACAGAAAAGTCCTTTTGTGGGACCTGCCACTGAATGATGCTCATGAATGTTTTCATATTATAGCAGGTTGATCTGAAGGAGCTTTGGACATATTTTTCTATTCAGTAGATGTTCTGCTTCACATTTACCACCTGACTCTTTCTCATTTACTTGACTGAAAAACAAAACATCTTTAAGAATCAGAAACACTACAAACTCTAGAAACATTACTGACTCTTTCACACATAAAATTATAATATACAGTATATATATATAATTATAATACGCCAGTGCTGCAGAGTCTCCAAGTCGTTTAGAGTCATTAGCCAAAACCCCTCCTGTTTGTTGTGCCCACGTGCAATGGAAAGTATTTTTGTTGTGTTGTATTCATATTTTTATTACATTATTGCATTTTTTGTGACTTTTTAAAACAGATTTTTATACTGTTTATTATGTTATGTTGTATACTGTAGTAGTTAGTTTAAAAAAACATTTTTATTTGCCTAAAATTTTTGTTCTGTTTTATCATCATATGATTATTTAAAATGATAATTTAGTTAGTTGAATATTAGTCAAGTAGGTATGTAAGTAAGTAAAGTTTATTTATGTAGCACCTTTCTTAGATATAAAATTACAAAGTGCTTCAGATAAAAACAATAAAGTAAATTAGTGAATTAAAACATCAACACAGCATTACATCCATACAAGAGTACTAGTAGTAAAAGAAAAGAAAAAAAAACTGTTTGTAAAAAAACATTTTCAGGTGTTTTTTAAAAGCATCAACAAAAGAATCAAGGCTTTGTACAGGTTGGGGCAGGGAATTCCAGAGCTGAGGTGCAACTGCTTGGAAAGACCGATCCCCTTGGGATTTAAAATGTGTACGGGGTACCACCAACAACATTTGATCTGATGACCTCAAACGGCGAGATGGTGTGTGAAGCTGAATCACATCTGAGATATATGATGGGGCTTGACCATGTAAGGCTCTAAAAGTTAAAACCAGAATTTTAAAATGAATTCTAAAAT
>JARVGW010223700.1:0-12525 GCA_031762495.1 Anablepsoides rubrolineatus | reverse complement strand
ATCCGATTAGTCGATTAATCGAAAAAAATAATCGGTGACTAATCGATTATTAAAATAATCGTTTGTGGCAGCCCTATCTTACACTGATGGGACACACATCAGAGGCATTAGGGGTGAAGATGCCCAAGGACACAACAACTGAGACAGCTGGACAGGGGATCGAACCGGTGTGCAAACTCTACCCAGAGACCATGGTCTTCTACCCTGAATGAACCACTTGAAGCTTTGTTTCGCATCTGAGTGCAAATCTTTGCAAACAAAAGTTGTCATGGCCTCTGTTATCTTTACGTTCTGCTGAGAATCAGGAGCTAACGTTACCGCTGAACGTCAACCGGATGTAAACATACAGCAAGCCAGGAGTGACACACAACATGGAAACGCTTCATCGCACACAACACCCAGGAGGAAAAATCCATCTCATGACTTATGAATCCATTTTCTCAAATTTGAATGAAAATCGATCCAGATCAATTAAATACATTTTTTTAACCCAGCTCTATCAGTAAGCACACACAGAAGAAGGTGAGAGTGGGCTTCATGTCTAAAACTGTGTAGATCTTCCATCAGACAAAGAGGATCATCACTTCTCATCCTCAGCAGTTCATCAGAGCAGAGTTCTCAGAAACATCTGCCATGGGACCTTTAAAAGCTGCTTCTCAGAGTCCACAGAGGCCTTCAGTTCTCTTCGGTTTCATCATCAGTGTTGCCAATACAACCTATTTCTAATTAGTTCAGTGGTCAGGAGATGGGCTGCAGTCAGAACCAGAACTCATGGCTCACCCTGGCAGCAGCAGTTCTTCTCTACATGTATCCGGGTCTATGGAGTCAGTGGAACTCTTCCATTGAACCTCCCCTCTGTCTGGATCACACAGAACATCATATATGGGTTGCTTCTGCCCTCTAGCTGCTGCCTCACAAGGTGATTAAAGTGCATCAAACAGAACCTTGAAAAAGGCCTGACTCACATCAACACTGTGACAAATCCTGACCTGAGCTAACCCAAAACCAAAGACAAAGAACTTTACTTGCTCTACTCTGTTTTTTATTTTTATTTTTCAAAGTAACTGAAAGGATCAACAGAAACCGTTAAGATAAAGTGTTTCCATCTCTCAGAACTGGACCGTTTCTGTTCAGGAAATGGCACAGAGGATGTGAGCAGCTCCCTTAATTCACCCTCTCTGTAATGAGCAGAAGAATTATGAGTATTCCAGGGGAAATAATAGATTTGTATGCAGAATGACAGCTCCTATAAATAATAAAACAAAACCTGTGCAGTCACAGTCAGCTATTATGGAAATGTCAGGTCATTCCTCCTGCCTCTGATGGAAGACTTTTTAACTGCACTGAGCTAAATGTAATCTATTTACCATGTGGACATACTGTAATTATAATCATAACAAAATAATCAGGAAATTGAATTCCACTACTTTCTGCCATTATCATGACTCACTTTGGCAATTAAGCAGTCAACTGGACGAGAAATGCAACGTGCTCTGAAAGGTCTCTGTTAATACATCTTGTGTGAAATCACAGTGTATGAGCTGCAGAGTTCAGTCTCTGCACAAGCTGAATGCAGACTCAATACAATTATATATTCATGACACAGATCATTTCCTCTGTGATGGACATGTAACGAGTTTACCAAGCCATGAGCACCAGCGGCCATGACCCAGAAAGGAAAAAGCAGGTGCTGGATGGACTCTTAGATGGTTTTCATCCTTTAAAAGCAGGAGAATGCATGATTGACAGTAAGAGTCTAACACTAATGAAAGCTCAGACCAATAAAGTCCCTCAGATGTTTGTTGCTTCAGCCTCTTTGTTTAAATGTTTAAATGAAAAGCAGTGGATGCATTAGGTTCAGCTAACAGTGTTTACATTTGTTACATCTGTATGATAACTGCAGCAGGTGAAGCTCCTCCATGTTTTATTCAGTTCAGTCAAACAGAGATGTAGTGGGATTAACAACACCAGACTGTGACCCGCATTAAAGCTGAGAGGAACCAAACATAAAGCTTGTAAACCTGCAGAAAAATGAAGAGTATTGTGGAAAGATAACTGATTCTCTATGACCACTCATTATTCTCAGGCTAAGAGTCAGTGACCTCTTTAACTCTGGGTTTTTAGAATATCATCATGCTTCATTCTCACTCTTGTCTCTTGTACAGATTAAGAAAAGTGTTTATTTATGAAGTGAAGCAGCAGGAGCACAGGAGGGATCTGCAGAATAGAGAGGAGACCCTAGTCCTGTGGAGTCTCATCACTAGAGATGTTTTGCAGGTTGGAGGAAGAGGACCAGGTAACTCTTGAGCTGACTGAGGTGACCAGGTTGAATGAAGGAGAGAGCAGCAGGACAAACCTCAAGGCTTCATGGCAAGATGTTTAGTAGTAGCAGTTCAGAGGGTGGACCCAGAGATACAAGGAATCAGACAGTCATTGTGAGGAGGATCCAAGGAGCAGAGCCTCAGAGCCAGCAGGCTGTAGGAGAATAAGTTTGTCATCTTCTTGTCCTCCCTGTGTCTCTGCCTCTGTAGACTCTGTTATCTCCACCTCTCTGCAGACAGCAGTCCCCTCTGACCCACCATCATCTTTAAAGTGACTGTACAAGATGAGTCAAAAGTCACCCTTTTATTTCAAAAAGAAAAGAAAAATCTTCATTTAAATGAAAAAAAACTCAATGTTTTCAATTACTCTGTTTTCTGGACCTTCATTTCATTCATGAACAAGACCCTGAGATACTTAAACTCCTCCACTTGTGGCAGGACCTCCTCCCCGACCAGGAGAAGGCACCCTACTGGTTTCCGGCTCAAGACCATGGTCTGGGATTTGGAGGCACTGATCCTCATCCTGGCCGCTTCACACTCGGCTGAGAACCGCTGATCCGATGAAGCCAATAGGACCACATCATCTGCTAAAACCAGAGATGTGATCCTAAGGTCACCAAAACAGATTCCCTCAACACCTCGGCTGTGCCTAGAAATTATATTTCTTCTTAAAGCGCAAACAGCTCAAGAAAATGTAAATGTTTGTTATAACAGTCTTTGTGAAGTATTGAATAATGAAATGGATAAGCCCAGATCTACAGTAAGTCAATCAGAAAAGGCAGTAAATAGAAACAGAATGAAACAGTTACTGAGATAATGAAATGTAAAACCTGTGGTTGAACCTCTGCAGGGAAGAGAAAGAATACTTTAGATGTAAAGAGTGCTTTTTAAAAAGAGAGCTGAACAATGCATTTTAATATTGTCAAGCAGAGTTTGACAAAAAGGCATTTCAATAGAAGGTAAGTGTTTCACTTGGAGCAGTTACAAAATTGTAATCAATAAGTATTCTAGAGAGAAAGAAATAAATTAATTTCATTTGAGGAAAGTGTTTGTCAGTTTGTACGCAACTGATAGTTCCTATTTATCTGATGAACATTTATTGTAGATATTTGTCCATCTGAATGTTTGTTAGAAAATGAAATAATGTTTGTTCACACTACACTAATGATCTGCTGAATAAAGAGATTACAGTAGAAGTGAGAATGTTAAACCACATAAAGTTGTAGGTGTAGATGCCCAATGAAATTCTTAAATGGCCCAGATTATTAAATGTTTGTTTAATGATTATTTTCAGACTGGTATAGTTCCATCATTGTGGTACAATCCATCATTAAGCCCATTAAAAGAATTAAAACTCCACCGTCTTTGTTTCTGTTTAGTTTTCTGTTGGAGCATTGAATCCTGGGAGATCCTCGGCCAGGAAGGATATTCAGGTGCATCCTTGATTTTTGAGATTTTGTGGGCCCCAGGGTCTGATAAGGCTGTTTTGTGACAAAGGACCAAGCCATCCCAGAGTCTGAGTTTGTACAAACCTCTCTGTTATGACCTCCAGGACGGTTCTGAATGGGTCTGGATTTCAGTCTTCATCTCCAATGAGACAGCTGGATGTCTTCAGCTTTGGTGAGCTGATGATCTGTACCTTATCAGGCATCACACACAAATGGTTCTCAGAACAGTCCTGGTTAAACAGCCGAGAAAACTTTTAATTTTATTCTCATTTGCAGTAGGATTAAGATTACTAATAAACAATCTGACCAAGATCTTATATTATATTATATTATTAACACCTTCTCTCCAAAGTGACAAAAACTTAAAGGTTTGTCAATTAATTAATAGAAGAAAAATATTTCCTTTGGGATAAATATATTTTCTTCTATAAAGGTTTTAACATCCAGACGTTAACTAAGACTTGAAACATCAAGTCTACAATCATTTTCATCCTTAACTGTTTTAGAAACCTTATAGCTTGTCTTTGTTATTTTTACTGTTGTATTTGAGATTCATTAAAATTAATTTGTTATATTTTTGTAATAAGTTACCATAAATCATCTTTGAGTGTTTTAGTCTGAGATAAGAATTCACTGCACATCATATGAATCTCTCACTTCAGTAAATATGAATCTGGTTAAAAAAGATGAATAAATATTGATCAGTAAATCTGATCTGGTGGCTGAACAGGTTATAAAGTGTGGCGCAGAACAGAAACTGTTATCACCTACCTGTAATTACAGTCACCTGTAACTCAGAGGATTAATGTCTTTATTTCTAATCTAAATAAATAGTAATGGAGTCTTTTCTCTCAGATTTCAGGACAGTGTCTGTAGATAAAACCTGTTGTGGTTCCAGGTTTGAACCTTCAAACTCAGAGGATTAAAATGAGCAGAAAGTTGTGGTAGTGATGGAAAGATAGGACAAAAAGCTCACAGATCAACTGCACCTCTCTGAAAATCAACAATGGATTTATTAGTATCCCCCCCAAAAAAAGTCTACACAAAAATGTACATCAAACTGTAGTAATTTACAAACACATAGCAGCAGCAGCAAGCTGTAGCAGTTCCTGTATGAATATGTAGTGTTTCTGCAGGAGTGTGTGTGTGTAATGAGAAACTTACATGTTCACATGAATGAATCAGAACTGAAGTTATTTTAAACATTATGTACAACAGGTGAGAAACAACAACAAACCCTCCAGGTTTCCTCTAAACACTGAATAAAACTGTTTCCATGCATTAAACACAAATTAGATCTAGTTTTCTTAACATTTACATCAATCAGTTTCAGAACTTTTACAGACAATATTATTTAGCAAAGTGACAAATTGTAGGTAAAATAAATTAACTTTGACCCTGGAGCTCCTGCAGGAGCCTCAAAGATGTCCTTTGTGGGTCAAATGGTCCTACAGACCCAGGCCCCTGCAGGCTGAGGCCTCTTCCCTGGACTTGTTTCAAACCATGAGTGTCCTCCAGAGGGCGCTGTGCTGTGCTGTGCTGTCTGACTCAGTAGTACGTGCACCAGTTGCTGTAATCACTGGGCATCAGGCCTCCAGTGATGAGCAGGATCAGGTCCACGAACCACCATATACCCAAACCTCCCAGAGTGAGCAGCTTCCCCACCGCAGTGCCTGTGTGACCCAGACAGAACCGATCCACACCGAAACAACCCAGGAAGAAGGAGTACAGCAGTGTGGTGATGAAGTAGTGTCCAGTGTACCTGAGGAGGAGAGAACAGCAGTCAGAGCTGGACTTCAACCAACCGTCTCAATAAGGATACTGAGGTAACGATAACAACAACAACAATAGTAATCATCATCATCATCATCATCGATAGAATTTGGGTGAAATACATGAGAAAAGTTGTTTGCAGCTGTGCAGCTCAGGCAGACTTCAGTTCTGTTTATTTATCCAGAGCCAAAGGTCATGTCAGGTCAATGAACAGAAACTTTTGTTATTATGGTCTGTAGATGATGTAATCACTAAATTATTTGCAATTGTATGTTGAGAAATGTTTTTAAACTGCTGGATTATTTGTTCACAAAGTGGTGAACCCTGCTCCATCCTTGCATGTGAACAACTGAGCCTTTCATGGATGCTCCCTTTATTCTCAATCATGACCCTCACCTGTTTCTAATGAACCTGTTCACCTGTGGAATGATTCAAACAGGTGTTTTTTTGATAATTCCTCAGCTTTTCCAGTCTTTTGTTGTCCCTGTCTCAGTTTTATTGGAACATGTTGCTGCATCGAATTTAAAATGAGTGAATATTTAAAAAAAAAACAATAAAGTTTATCCATTTGAACAATAAATATCTTGTCTCTGTATTGTACTCAATTGAATATAGGTTGAAAGGAATTTGCAAATCAGTGTATTCTGTTTTATTTATCTTACACAAAGTCTCAACTTCATTAGAATTGAAGTTGTAAAGAAATCTCATGTAAAAATTATTTCTGTTGAGTAAGTTTTATTTTCAGTCTGTCACTCATTAACCTGGCTGTCAGGGAGTGACAGACAAGGCTGTGTGGTTACCATGGTGACTATAATGAGCCACTGGCAGAGGCTTTACCAGTACCAGTACATCAAATGTAGGCATTATTCAAAGAGTGGACAGTTACAAACACAGCACAGTGGAGCAGTGATTACAGCTGATGTCTCACAACAAGAAGGCCACAGGTTCATAACACACCAGACACCTGTTCCCATGAATAATGAGTCAAACCCTGTGATCTGTGGAGATCAAACATCTCTGATCCTCCACACAAACTCAGACTACAGCTTTAATGTGATGTGATGATGTAACTCTCTGCCTGTGGAGAACCAGACTTGGACCAGTTAAGAACCAGCTCCAGCCCTGGAACATCATCAGTTGAAAAAGGGTACGGCGTTATCCTCCCATAGATAAAAACATGTTTACTAGGTTAAAATGTGACTGAACTGTTACTAGGTGTGAGCAGGTTGTCACCAGCTCACAGTATGCACACAAAAGCAGGTAACACAAAGGGAACAGCTGCTGTGGCATCATTCAACATTTCTGCAGAAATGTTACAGTTCAGTCTGTTTACTCATTTAGAACAAAAGAACTCAAGAGGTGGACACAGAGGCTCTGGTCTGTTAATGTGCTGATAGAGGCTCAGTCATTACTGTTTGCAATGAAACTGTGCCCTAAACAAACATTGTAATGTGACAACTGGGTAGACAGCACCCTCTGGTGGGAAAATATCACACTGCATCAGTTTGAGTAAACTCAGCTTCATCTGCTTTATTCAGATTTAATTTCTTCACATATTTCACTAACACCTAAAATGTTTTTGCAGTGTCCTGTGATGGCTTCTGTTGTAGCCTGCTGTTATGTAAGCTAACTACACTAAAGTCAAACTCATAAATAAATAGACTCAGTTTAATTCTGGTGAAGGAGACACCTTTCAGGACCAATCAACATCCTGCTGACATTCAGCTCCTGGATTTAAATGGATGTTTCTGCTCACCTTTGGTTGGATTTAAATCATTTTACAATTTGATAAAAAAAAACAAAAACACACAGATCAGTTTAATTCTGCACAGTCTGAAAACTGATTGTGCAGCTCTGTGTGTAACAAAACTATGTGGGGGTCTCTTACTTGATGCAGGGTACGTTTCCTCGGAGAAACTCCCTGGCCCCGGCACATTCGATGTCATCGAGTGCAGTGCAGATAACCTGGGTGTGGTTCACCTCCTTCTGAGTCTGACCCCCCCACTGGAGAAGAACAGAGCTGTGAGTCGTCATCTGGTACCAGTCAGGGTTAGAGATGAACCTGAAATACTCACGCCCACGCAGCCATGGCCCATCTCCTGGAAGGCACTGTAGTTACCAGCATGATCCACGGGCTCCTGGCAGAAGATGAACTCCTCGGGTCTTCAACAGATTGAATTTAAAAAGAAGACAAAATTGCTTCAGTTTGTTGTTCTCAGCGATTACACAGCTGCCATCTTGGTTCCAACAGCTGGATTTGTGATTTCACAACATTAAAAAGCACATGTGGCCAGCAGGTGAAACCTTTCACCACTTTTCATGATGTACAGAAGAAATACCCAGAATTCCATTTTCATCTGTTTGTTTTTACTTCTGATTTATGAAACAGCTGTGAACTTTGACCTTTGGGTCCAACAATAGGTTTTTTTCTAAACAACCTAAAACTATTGGTAACTTTCTGACCCAGTGTTCATAAAACAAACGCATCTTAATAGTTGTAACTTCAGCTTTAGTTGAATAAAGTAAAAGTTAATTCCTAAAAAGAGCTTAAAGAGATAATGTTTTATCTTAACCACTAAAAATGGTCCAAAATGAATCAAACACTTGCTGAAAGTTTCATGTTTCTACTTAAAACAGCTGAGGATAAATATTGGTTCAGGTCACAGCTTCTCACATGATTTTATTACAAGTTTATTTATTTATTTAACCTTTATTTAACCAGGTAGATCTCAATGAGATTAAAAATCTCATTTTCAACAGAGACCTGGCTAAGAACAGCAGCAGCACACAAACATTACAAAATTAAAAACTACAGATATTAAACTACATTAAAATACTTCATGATAAATAAAAGAATAACAAGAAACACTTATAAAAGGTAAGATAGGACTAAAATAGAGAAAAAAATCTGTTAAAACATTTACAAACAAATTGCTTAAGTACAAACTGATTAAGAATGGCCCTAAAAACATTAAAAGAGACCAACTCCTTCAAGTCTTTCTGCAGTAGATTCCAGTCTGAGGAAGCAGCAAAGTGGAAGAAGATATTGCTAATCAGTACAAATCTTAGGTACTGTTAATAAAATGAACTCATCCAAGCACAAAAAAATGACTTCCTGTGTTTTTCTTATCGATATATAGGACAGGAGGTAAGGAGAAGTAAACTCAAGATTGATTTGTAAACTAGATTATCCAAATGAACAAATCTGCGGGTGGATAAGGCAGAACATCCAACGCTGGTGTACAGATGACAGTGGTGGGTAAGAGCTCTAAGACCAGAGATAAAACACAAGACTCTATGATAAACAGAGTCCAACAAATGCAACCAGTGAGAAGATGTGGGCATATAAATCACATCTCCATAATCTAAGATGTGCAAGATGAAGTTACAACTTCATGAACCCAAATTGCTGCACCTTCCTAAGTTTTGATACAGAACTGTGATATTATCTAAAATACAATCAATCAATCAATCAATCAATCAATCAATCAAATAAAAGTATTGGTTTTGACAACACTTCTCAAGACAAAACTAAATTAAAGGTTTTTAATAGAAACCTAACACAAATGGAGGGCCCTTAAATCTCTTCTTTGAACAGAGCTTGATTATCAAAAGCAATATGTATCTTGGAATCAAACCCACATTTGAAACTAACATAAATGTTATTTCTGTCATTGGTTTTCTTTACTGTAATAAATCTTCCTTCACTCACTCAGCCAAACAGCTCCTGGTTAAAATCATTTAAATAAAATGAGAGTACTTCAATCCTAGATTCTGGTGATGTGGTTTTACAGGTCTGCCTGTAAAACCCTTCTTCACAAACTGGATGTCATTCATCATGCTGCTATCAGATTAGTCACAGGAGCTTTATTTAAAAACACACCAATGTGATCTGTACTCCCTGATAATCTGCCCATCGCTTCATTCTCACAGACTAAATCACTGGTTCATGTTCATTTACACAATCATCATTGGAAAATCTCCAGGTTACCTACAGGCATTTCTCACTGTTCATAGATCTCGTCACATCCAAAGCATATACCTTATTTAGTTATTTAGTTCTCTGCTACAGATGACTGAAACCATCTGCAACAGACCAGAAAACTTGACTCATTTTTAAATGTTCTATACAAGATTCAGTGTCCTGGCTTTTAGTTTCCTTTCCCACCTCTTGTTTTATCATTGTTCTCTGACATTTTGTGTTGTACTGCTGCCTCTTAACCAAATTTAGTTTTTTTGTTTTGTTTTGTTTAAAATGTAGATTTTTTGGGGCGTATCGGCGCTGATTCTAGTTTTTAACACCTGCAAATTGCCTCTATTTACCATAATTCTGGTCAGAGTAACGATTTGAAGACAGAACTACTCACACAGTTAGCTGCAGAGTTAGCATGAGCTAACGCTAACATGCTAACGATTAGAAAACACTGAGCCGTCCTGTTTTACTTACAGGTAGCTGCAAAGGACGACAGGTGACGGGGGCCTGTACTCAAACACCTCGGTGGAATTATCCACCTGGGTATCAGAACTCTCCAACTCGGGCTGCACGCTGCCGGGCAGGATGGTGGATCCCTGGGCAGGAGGGACAGTAGCCGCGCTGACGTTTGTTGTCGACGAGTTTTGGGAGTGGATTCCTTCCAAGCATTGTAACAATAAGACAGTTATCAGCAGCACGAACTGTCCGCACAGCAGAATATAACTAACTGAAATCATTGTCACCCTCAAAACACAGCGTGAACACACATAAAGCTCATGATAGACTGATATATCTCAAACAACCCTTGTTTGGGTCTTTGTTGTCGCGAGAGAATGACGTATTCAAACCTGCGACGTTCTTCTTTTTTAAAAAACTTTATTAAACAGAATGTTTACACAAACAGATGAACAAGACTTTATATAATTAAAAATACACACAGAAAAAACTTCTTGAGGAACATTAATGGAACCTTTTAAGTCCAATATTGTCTACCTTGTCCAAAAAAGAAGAAAATGTAATAAAACAAAAACATGGGGGATGATGTATACAAGAGCATAAAATAAATAAATAATGCTTCTTTATAGTGTTTTTTTTCTCCCTACAACATATTTTCCAGAAAATTATTTTCCTATTTGAACTCATATTGTTCTTTATTTTTAAGTTTTGGATCCATTTAAACATTTTACCTGTATACCTAATTTCTTTATATTAATTAATGTCTAAGAATACCTCCACCACACTTGATTTATTTATCAACCTTTTTGGTTTCATGTTGTTCATCTATGGAGACTAATCAGTGCCAATCACATTCATACACTGATGGGACACACATCAAAGTCTTGCCCAAGGACACAACAACTGAGACAGCTGGACAGGGGATCGAACCAGCGACCTATCGGTTTCAGGACGACTCCCCTAACCACTCTTTCACAGCCGCCCCAATGATATGTTCCCTTTAAGACCACCTTAACTGCATTCATGTATCATTGTGGTTTTAATATAGTGTGTTGAGATATCATTGATTTATCTTTAATAATTGATGACAAAAAACCTGCGTAGATAAATTGAGAAATGCAGTCCATTTATATACAAAAGGTTCGGCCTATGATGGAAATGTCTCCCTGAGATTAAAGAGATCTCATCCTGAGATTAAGGGACCAAAAGAGTGAAAGTTAGGAAGAATCTTGGATTTTGTGTGCAACAAAAAAGAGATGTGGCCATCTGAAGAAGGAAGTAACCCCAGAGAAAAGGTCCAAACTCCAGAATAAAATTCAGTTTACCTCACAAATGAATCTCACTTTTTAAAAACAAACAAATCTGGAAAATCTGCTTTTATGTGATCTTATTTGTCTTTGTTTATAGTATGTCATTTATTTATTGTCAAATGTTACCATCTCCAATGTTCTACAAAACTTTCATGACTTGTCAACAATGTTATGTTTGTTTTCTTCCTGCTGATTTGTTTGCACATTTGAATTATGCCAGTAAAGTTAAAAACACTTTCATCAAGCAGAAGTTTGATGTTGTCATCCTCTTCTGGAGGCAGACTGCACTCTGTTCAGGTCAGTTGCTGTGGTGAATCTAGGCTTTCTCTAAATAAGGGGTGTGAAAGAAAAGGAAATCATCACCCATGTATTTACGTTTTGAATGTATTTTATTTATGTTTTTTTCTTATTTTACTTATAAATGTATTGTATGCTTACTGTCATGATCTATTCTGAATCATTTATACTGATGTAGAGCACCTTTAAAGTGTCATTTCTTGTTTTTCCAGATTAAACCTCACACATAAACACCTGTAGTTTCTGCAGAACTATTTACTTTGTTACTATTGGAATGTGAACATATAAGAGACAATGAAATAGGAAGTATAACCACACTCTAAGGTGTTTTCTTCTGTTTTAGAACCACAGAACAAGTTTTAACTGAAACTAGAAATTTTTGTTGCTCAGATAAAGAACCACTTCTTGTATATCAGAAATAACCAGCTTTGGACTGGTTTTTGCTAAAGGTATGCTTGACTGGGGCTGTGACTCCAGACTCAACTTGTATTGCTGTATGCAATGTTGACTCTTATTTTATTGTAATAAAATTACTCAGAGACCATTGTAGTGAAGAACTTTTTTGATCATGTATTTCTGTACTTTGTTTAACAGACATGGAAAAGTTTTTTATTCCACCACAGGGGCCATCACGGGACCACAATATTCATAGAAGGGCCACGTATTTGTTCAGCATACTTGCACACAAATCCCTGGTTTTGGTAAGATGTCAACCTAAAACCAGTCACACTTGTTCAAACACTTGTAATGTCATGTAATTTAAAAATCTTGCACGGTAAGTGTTCCTTACCAATTTTACATGCATTTTTATTTTACATAAATAAAAAACTGTTAAGCCTGGAACATACTCGCTCCGAAATGCCGACATCGACACGGGTTGTCGCAGTTTCATGACGAAAATTACGTCACCGGGCTTCGCAGCGTCGACACCGCCGCCCCTTTTGGCA
>JARVGW010223650.1:0-12531 GCA_031762495.1 Anablepsoides rubrolineatus | reverse complement strand
CTATCTATCTATCTATCTATCTATCTATCTATCTATCTATCTATCTATCTATCTATCTATCTATCTATCTAAAACTTGAGTATTATTTATGTTCATCAACCCTGTATGTCTGTTAGCAAAATACTGTATGTCATAAATCAGTGGACAGATTTTAATGACATTCTAACTGCATGTATACAGTTACTTTCCTACTATATATATATGAAAGTAGTAAAAAGAGAACGTTTACCTTTATCTTTGGTTCCTCCCACAAAATAGCTCTGTTTATTTCTCCCAGTAATGGAATGTAATTGTTGTTCTTGTCTGATTGGAACATGGGACATTGCACATATTGTAGTAAGTTGCTGTCAAGTTTTGTCAGAAAAATGCTAAACTGCATCATTTCAACAGAAGACGAGCCCAATCTGTAACTCTGACATGAAAAGGTGAAAGATTGTTTTCCTTCACGAGCTTTTTAATTCAACATGTAATTATTTAAGAATGCATTCTGTTCTCTGTCAACAGTTTAATAAAGAACATACTGAAGTCATCATCTTTTCTTCTGAATATCTGAGCTGAACCTCACTAAGTGTGGTTTTTAGAAGTACAGTGGTCTTCCAAAGGAGCCATATTAATTATGTGTTTAGATATGTTGGTTTGGAATCAAAACACCGTCCCCTCTTTGTGTTTGTGCCAGTTCACTCAGCAGCAGATGATTATTTTCAGTTGGGCTGTGAGGCACTGATACGGTGAATGTATAGACGAAGGTCTGAAATCACTTCCATCTGCAGTCTGGAGCAGAAAGCAGAGCCACATGATTTAACCACAGGAATGTTTCTGATTATTCTGTTTCAGCAAAGAACTGAACCCTGGACCAACATCAGTGTGTAGCACATCTGAAAACCTGAACATAAAGCCCGTTCTCAAATAAATTACTGTCAACTACAGCAGAGAACTCACACATCTGGAAAGAGTTGATTCAGTTTTTATAGTTTCTTCTAAAGGTTTGTAGCGACTCGACATGTTCAGCTATGAATCTGAATGGTTTTCAGGAGTGGAGGTTTGGAAAACTGAAATCTGAGATCTCCTCCTCTGTTATTGGAGTTGTTGGAGAAACTACACAATGCATGGCTCGGCAGCTCTTCAGGACCAAACTCATGTTGGACAGAAAAGACAGATGGTTTTATCTCTCCATCATGACAGAAGTGTAGTTCAACCTGCACGTGAGTCCACAAAATGAAGCTTTTTATGAAGTTTAAAACTTGGAACTCCAAATATTAAAACTTCCGGGATGAGAGATGAAGCATCTCCAAACACAGACTAGAAGTTCTCATTTACTTAAAACTATTTATTTTTGGATTTAAGTCCTAAGTTCACTTATTGTGGTGACACCAAGTACAATGTGTGTGAGAAAGTTTACTGTCAGCTGTCTACAGAACTAACCCCAGTATTTCCTGCTGAAAGGCAAAGGGGCAACATTGTTTGAGCCTCTTTGTTTGTTTGAATGATAAAACTCTAATAAAATAATCATTGATTTGGATGAAATCCAACCAGAAATGGCTGACACTTTTAAACCAAAAAAAAAAACAATAATGGCTGTAACTCAGTCTATTTTACAGAGTCTGAGCTAAAATTTGGTGTTATAGTAGCTGAGATTGATCCTCGATAACCCCCATCAGATCACCCAAGATCTGTTTTAAATTAGATATTAGATTCAACTCTGTTTGCAAAATATGAACCTTTACACATATTTCATTAAACTCCTCAGCACACCTGATTAACTTAATCCAAAAACACATAGTTGGCTTTTACAGTTATTGACTAGAGCAGCGGAGAGTTACTGCCACTAATATTGCACGACTAATCCAACATGAAAATCTAAAACTCTGATAAAAAGCAGTGGGTGTTGTGCTTTACTGCAAGAGATTGTGTGAGAATACATCAGAATAAATGATCATAAATGACCTAATATGAGTTAAACCAACCATCAGATCTGGATCTGGTTCGTCCTGAAACACAGATCTGAACCATAACTGGATGGAGAAACTTCAGATTAAACACATTTAATCATATTTACAGTTTGGCTCTGCTTCAAACCAAATAATTTACAGCATGTAGGGTGGTTTGAAGCGCTGGTTTGCGCTGGGATCAATTAGGATCAAACTGTTGATGTCTGTGGTTCTTGTGGGGCAGAAAGGCTCCACTCATTCAACAAAATAGCTAACACGAGAGACTGACGGACTGTTTGAGGGTCTCTGCTGGAAAACTGAGGTGGGTCTGAGCCACAAACACTTCTGGACCAGTCAGGTGTCTGAAGGTCACAGGGTTCATCTTCAGGATTTAGGATATCATTTATAATTATTTATCTTTGTGCTAAAACACTCAGTTTGCTGTGTGGCTCAGAGTTCACTCATCCATTCAAAGAGTCTGATGCCGTTTTTCACCTCTGAAGTAACTAAAAGGAAGAGAAAGGTTCAGCTGAAAGGACGGAACACTCAGAGGATAAGCAGGGATATCAGGAGAGGAAAACGGATGTACCGGGTTTGATATGTTCAAGTTTGGAGCCAAATCTCAGGCCTGGGGGTGTGAGCCAAGACAACATATTCCCTCACATATGCCATCTGTCCTATAAATAAGTCCCCAAACCAACTGGACAGGGTTTTTTTCTCCAGGTCTTAGGAAGAAATGATAGAGCGACTAAACTAAATGCATTTTCTCTTTAAATGGAATGTGATACTGAAAACGCTGAGTGACAAATGTCTGAAATTTGCTGAAGAAACTAAAATGGAGTTATTAAATATGAAATAAACAGAACACAGTTTAAAGAGCAGAACATGAAGTGATAATTAAAAAATAAATTATTTAGAGTTGATTTTTACCCCCAAAAAATGTTTTTTTATTTATTTTTCAGGTAAATATTGAGTGAGGGGTGGGCTAACATTAAAGTCTCTGTTGGAGGGTCCTGGGCTTCCGCATTACACCCATAACCAAATATGAGACGATTCACATTAGTCCATTACAGAACCAGTCCGATCAGACCTTTAGGCTGTTTGTGTCCAAATACAAAACCTGACTGGGTTAAAGCTGTTTGAATTATTCAAAAAAATGGAAAAATGTGTCTTTATAACCAAAAACTGTTGATTTTAAACCTGTGACAATCAGAAACACTAATAAAAACTGAACAATTAAGCAATGAATTTGTGTTTTATGAACTGACAATCTGCAGCATTTGTTTCTTTGTATTTCTTAAAAAGTTTTGTTTATGTTTTATACAACTTAAAACCATATCTGCTGTGAGGTGATGAAGTTGTAGCTGTTTTGAAACAATGTGCTCATTTTTATTCAGCATCATGTAAAGCTCAGACTGGTATGAATGGCTCTCACCACTCTGTTCTAAATTAAAGTCTGTACAAATTTGAGTTTATTTTTGTGTTTTTTTAATCAACCGGCCGAGGCAGCTCGGACTGACGGACCATAATATTTAAATAAAAGATAACTGACCAAGTTTAACCATATTTATCACCCTGATTGTTTTTACTTTTGTTTTAGTCAAAAGCCTGCTGTCAGGTTTGAGAGCAGCTCATTCACAGTAACATGACTCGGCATCAGGACTTTCCATGAGTCACTCTAAGTTAACCATAACAGAGAGTGAAGCTTTTTAAAGAAATGTTTGCCAGTGACTGAATGTGGTCAGGATTCGTGTTTCTCATGGAGGCTGAAAAGAAAAAAAAATGCTGGAAAGACAAGAACCATGAAGGCTTAAATCTTTCCTCTCTACTGAGCCAGAGCCAATCATGGTGCCTTCTGAGCATCGAGGCTCCAGGACCCTCCAATTGAGACAAAGCTGCTCCCTGAGTTTAGGCTGGGGGGAAATTTATCAGAAAGAGAAAAAACAGATGAAAATGAGAATCTTCTACATTCTAGCATTTCTTTTTTTACTTCCTGTTGTTTGGCCACTCGGGGGCGACAGAGAGCAAACTGTTTATGAGGAAAGCACAACTATTCCAGAAGAGAAAATGGAATATTTCAAATCTGCTTTAATTAAGTTACCATTTTTACTTATGACTGTAAAAATATTTAGTTTTGTCACATTTACATTAAATGTTGAACAAGCATCCTTACAAAGAGAGTGGGGCGGCTGTGGCAGAGTGGTTACGGGAGTCGTCCTGGAAGGTTGCCGGTCCGATCCCCCATCCAGCTGTCTCAGTTGTGTGTCCTTGGGCAAGACAATTTACCCCTAATGCCTCTGATGTGTGTCCCATCAGTGTATGAATGTGATTGGCACTGATTAGTCTCCATAGATGTCTGTCTCTCAAATCCATCAGAATTACATTTAAAGAATTTAAAGACTACATAATACGAAGAGTTAGAAAAAAAGATGCCTGAATAGTTCAGTTGTATTAGTTTTTATGAAATTTGGCATAAACTATATACAGTTTTTTTCTTGTTTACATGGATCTGGTCTTTTCATTTGTCCTGATGTGCAAAAATGACAATAAATAATAAAATTCACAGTATATTTATTTGTTTTATAATGTCACCTCCACTGGCCGTAAAGGTTCTTGAAAAGGCCTTGAAAAGGCCCACGGACCACCAGTTGATAATTACAGTTGTAGCTTGCTTTGTGGCTCTGAACACACTTTATCAGTGTGTCAAGTAGCTTAAAAGGCTCTTTTGATCGTAAAGGTTGCAGACCCCTGGGTTAGCCCAGCCTGGACCAAATCTGTTGCTTTTTCTTCATATATTGAGCTCTATGACTAAATACAAACTAATATAACAAGCTGTCAGAGCAACACAAAATAACCAGCTATTTCCTTGAAGCTTATAGGTGATGAAGAGTGAGGGTTAAATATTCAAGCAAGAATCAAGTAATTATTTAAAAGATAGTTTTGGTTCAGATGTACACAGCAGACACATATTAGTACACTGTGGTGAAGATCTGCAAACACCAGCCTGCAGAGAACCCTTGTTCAGTTTGTCCACACCTTCGTTTGCTTCTGAAGAATTTGATCTTGTTGTTTTCAGGTTTCAGGATGTCTTAATGAGCAGAGCCTACTTCAGCTGTTTTTCTTCTTCTTCAGCCTCTTTTAATGCTAAGCTGAACAACCAGTGCTGCAATCCTGTTAACTAATGAAGACTCTCAGCTCATCTTCAACCTGAGACAAGAATCCTGAGTCCCTCTGAGGAGGACTGCCTGAAACACAACACACTCCAGGAATAAAACAATATCTTTTTACAGGCGTCTGTAATGAGATTTAATTTTGCTGCAGATGTTGTCATGCCCTCCAAACTGTGACCTCCCATGTTGTATAATTTTTTACACAATTTACTGTAAGACATTATGAGTCAGAGCGTCTGCTAAATGACTGAGACGCTCCTAAAGTGGGACTTTTAATGTGTCTGTTCCAGCTTTAAACACGCTGCTGTCTGATTTCTAAATGAGAAATCTTTGTTCTAAGGTTTTGTTAAGGCTCAACTAACATTCCTCGCATGGCGGGGCGTCCCTTTCCTCCTCCTTCCTGCATCAACCAAAACAGTCCAGCCACGCTGTAACACCAAACGCTTCTCGCCTCTCCCAGGATTTAAAAATACACTTTGTCTTCCTCTTCGCACAACTCCACTCATTATGGAAAGAAGCTCAATTTAAGCAATATTCTGGTAAAAGAGAGTTTCAACGCTCACCTGCACATCCTGGAGTCTCATCTGCAGGAGCCCCAGCAGGGGTCACAGTGGCCCTCTGCATGATTCAGTCTGTCCCACTGAAACACAAGTCAGCCATCCACACTTAAATATGAGCCAAGACAGAAACAGAGAGAGAGAGAGAAGAGAGGGGAGAGAGCGTCAGCACCACAACACAGCCATTAAAGAGCAGAGAGGGGAGGAGGGGGAGGAGTGTGAGAGACAGAGAAACAAAGTGAAGAGAGAGAGAGGTTTAAAATCCATACGCTGAACTGAAAAGTCTTATCCGCTCTAGAAGGAAAGTCTCAGCTCATCCTTTTAACTCTGTCTGAAGAACAGCCAACTCTACAGAAATATATAGAACTGTTTCAAATCAGCAGGTTTTACAGGTCAGTAAAAAGAAATGTTGAACACAAAGTGAAAATCCATGAATTTAGTTATTATTTAAAGATTCAAATGAGAACATTTCTGTTTCAGTGCAGCTGCTGCCTGAATTATAAAACCTAATTTAGCAGTTTAGGTTAGAAGCTCAAGGGTCACCATGGCAGTGGTGGATCTGGGATTTTTCTGAGTAATGGGCCATCAAGGGGCCACAGTATTCAAAGAGGGGCCAAGTATTTGTTTAGAATCCTTGCACACAAATCCCTGGTTTTGGTAAGTTGTATATATTATCCCAGTCACACGTTTAAACACTTGTAATTTTAAAAAAGCTTGCACAGTAAATTCTCCTCACCAATTTCACATGCATCTTTACAGTACATAGATAAGATACTCTCAACAAACAGCATGTGAGAAAATCCAGCTATCATTTGTGAGTTGAAAGAGTTTTTCTACAGGATTGTTCAAATTTTAGAAAAAGAAAAAGACTTCTGTCAGCTTGATTCATACCGGACTTTTCTATTGGTTTTATTGGCACCTCTAGTGTTTGAACATGGAACTGCAGTCACCATCACTTTTCTTGGACAAAGGACAGATGAGTGACAGGACAGGGGCACTTCAGGGGGCCAATTAAATTTCAGCTGGGGCCAATGCCCCTGTGGCCCCGCCCCTAGTACCGCCCCTGCACCATGGTAACGACACACGTGTCTCACTCCCTGAAGACAGGTAACTCAGAACAGAAATGAACCCTTAAACAGTCACTGTAATACTTAAATAATATATTCTTGAGTTAAAGGTGAAATAAGCAGTCGACATGTTGATTAGATGCCTAATTCAATTCAGTTTATTTATATAGCTCACAGTGACTCAGTACTGAAAACCTTAAATAAAATTGAATAAGGAAAACTAATGGATAAATGTTCAAAAATCACAGCACCTCAACTCTTATTGTGTGAAAAAAGTTTGAAGCTATTAAAAAGGCCAGTTTTGTCATGTGAAGACCAACCCCCCTGAAAAGTCTTGTCCTTTCTTACAGACCACGGTTTGAGACAAGAGCTGTTGGTTCACATTTCCACACATTGCTGTTGTGTTAGGGTTTGTGCTCGCACCTGGAATTTGATCATTGATTTCAAAATCCCTTCTTCCATCTCCTGCTTGGCTGTTGTCATGACACATTTACATCAAATCAAGTCCAAACATGAGAAATCCTCCTCGTTTCACAAGCAACTCCCTGATGTTAGAACGAAGTCTTCTTTTCTCCAATCTTCTGTTAAATAGAAACATTTTTTTAAAATAACAGCAGAGACTAAATGTACCTTTAATGTGCTCACCTATAAAAACTAACCCATAGAGTGTTGTGAGAGGTGAAGTGTCTGCTTGCTGCCCTGGTTTCTCTGATAAGGATGAAGGTCAATCATCACAGAACGTCCACATGTCATCACTTGAGCGTTTGACGTGCATCACTCCATTAGATATTTTCTGCTAAATATAATGTTTTGCAAAGCGAGAGGTGTATTAATCAGACGACGAGCAGGTCCACCTGACCTGGTCTCAAACTAAAACTGAAAAACTTAACTGTTTTGTGACGTCTGACTGAACAGAACTGTGAATGTAAGGAAGATGAAATCAACTGAAAGAGGACTTGAGCGTATACTGTACGATTCATTACTCTTATTATAACATTCAGCTGGTTCCAGTGATTGTTTTGTGTTGTTTCTACGGTAGACAGCTTCTTGTGGGTGTGGTAGTGTCTCCTTCCTGAAGCTGCATCTGTTCTCCCAGCTCAGTTCATTGTGTTCAAGGTGTGCAGCTTTTTTGTTTAAGATGTGGTTTTCAAGAACAATTCAAATCTTTTGAATCAGTTTTTTTCCCTCATGTTTGTGTCCTCAGATGCAGACACACATTCTTCTTCTTTGCTTGCCCACTGACACAAAGAACAGGCAAAGAGGAGCTTAGCCTTTGAGGCTAATGCAAAATAAAAAGTTTTTGACATAGACTTTTTATTTTATTTACATTTTTTTACTCTTGTTTGTTGAGTTTTATATTCACTTCCTCACAATTGTAAAGCTCTGTCTCTTATAGCTTTTCTGTCGTGTCTTGCTGCTGCCTCAGTCTGTGAACCACTGTAAGTCCAAACACCTCACTGATGATCTGCATATAACAGAGGCTGTGAGCTAGATGAACCACTCATAGTTCAATAACTGAAAGTGGTCTATAAACTTTCCCAGGTTGGGACAAACTTGCTAGTTTAGCTGGTCCAAATTGGTCCTGAAGTCCTTTGATCCTTCCAACCACTGCCCTCTGACCCTTTAAAGGATGTGGAAATGTTGTTGGAGTGTTCAGGAAGCGTCCTGTTCAGATGTCTGAACCACCTAAACTGACTTCTTTTAATATGAAGGAGCAGCAGCTCTACTCTGAGCTCCTCCTGGATGACAGAGCTTTTCATCTGATCTCTGAACCCGGCCATCCTAATATAATTTCAGCTGCTTGTATCCAGGATATCCTGCTGCTTTCAGTCCTGATCCATATCTCACCACCACAGGTTAGTTGGGATATAGATGAACCAGTAAATCTAGAGTTTTGTCTTTTGATTCAACTCTTTATCTCAACAAACTAAAACATGGAGCATATCATCAAACTCTGTTTGTGGCAGAGACTCGTCCCTGATCCAAAGGATGTGTTTTACCTTTTCCCAGTTCAGAAATGTGTCTTCAGATTCAGAGGATCTGACTCTGATTCCAGCTGCTTCTCGCCCAGAGAACTGAAGGTCATGGCCTGAAGAAGCCAACAGAATCAGATGTATCATATCAAATGTATCTTTTCACCAGCAAGCACCTTGAAATTTTAAGAAGTTTATTTTTTGAAGGAATTGGGTCAAAGGGATGGGATGAGTGGTGAGTCTTAAGGAGGTGAGTGGATGGAGACTTAGTGTGAAGATTCAGAGTGGAGCACAGGTTTGCTGAAGACTTTCCCCCACCCCAGTTGGAACCTGGAAGAGATTAGGAGGTGATTTTGAGGTAGGGAAGGAGGTGAAAGGAAGAAATGAAGGAAGGGATGAAGTGATGAAGGAAGGGATGAAGAGAAGGAGGAAGGGGAGAAGGAAGCAATGAGGGAGGGATGGAAGAAGGAATGGAGGAAGGGATGAGGTAATGGGAGAAAGGATGGAGAAAGGAGGGATGGAATAAGGGATGAAGAGGAGGAGGAAGGGGAGGAGGAAGAAATAAAAAAGAAGGGATGAAGGATGGGATACAAATGAATGAAGGGATGAGGAAGGGATGTATTAGGGGATGAAGGGTAGAAGAAACAATTCAATTGGGTTAATTTATATAGTGTCAAGTCACAACAACATCTTCTAGAGCCATGTACACAACATTTAATAAATTATTCTAAAGATGCCATCAGAACCAGAACCAGGCTCAGGACAGCCAGTCATCTGCCTCGACCGGCTGGGTTTGAGGGGACAGAAAAGAGACACAGACAAACAGCTGGTCCAGGTCTTTTCTCTGGAAGAGAGACGATGGCATGCCAATGGGAGGGTGGGTGTCGAAAAAACATGGCAAAGGCAAAATGCCAGGTGAGATGAGTTTATGTAGGTACTGATTAATTAAAGTGGTGGAAGAGGCGTGGTTGTGCTCCTGAACCTAAGTTAACATCTCAGGCAGAACGCTGAGAACTCATGAGATGAAACAGAGATTAAAGAATGTAGAACAGATATTAATACTGAGTTCTAGTTTCCAAGTTCAGGATTATTTACTTATTTATTTATTAAAACAAACATTTTTTTTTTCAAATATCAGATTTTTTCTTTTTTTTTTTCCTTCATAAACTCAGCTTCTAACTTATTAAAAATCTCAGTGCATGTATGTTCTGTATGCCCCCCCCCCCCATCTCCCCACACCAAATAATATAGATGAATTTGGTGAATAATATTCTTCTCCTAATTATAAAATGACTGAATAGGCCCAAGAAGGTTATTTTTTATTACATGATAAATATTTTATTTTGTTTTTAAAAACACAATATTTGTAATTGTAGAGGATAAATAGATTATTGGGTTTTAATTTGGTAGTTCTTCTGAATGTCGCTGTAATCATAATAATAATAATAATTATAATAATAATAAACTTTATTTATATAGCACCTTCCAACAATGCCATGCGTCGACCAAAGTGCTTCACAAAATAAAACAAATAAAAAACACATCACAATTAATCAGTACAAGTTAAAAACACAACTACAATAAAATAATAAAAATGTATAAAATGCTAAAAGTTAAAGCCCTTTTAAAAAAATAAGTCTTAAGTTTGGCTTTGAACAGAACCAGGTAAAAAGATCATTCCTGCCTTCCCTCCAAAATTACTGGGTTTAAATTAGTTTATATATGAAACATATATTATTATTTGTGTTTCAACACAAAATAACAAATTACCAGAGAGTTTTACAACATCTGCAGATATTTAGCATCTAATATTTCTCCAACTGTCTGAAATACAAACAGATTTAAAAAACTTCTGTTTTTATTTAAGCTGTTTGTGGTTTCTAACAGAGTTTATGATGTATAATCACAACTAAATTATGTTCCATTTAAACTCCATTCAACCTAAAAATTACATTATAATTGTCCCCACCACCACCACCAGTCTGAAAGTATCAGAAGTGAGAATGGAGACTAATTTGTGTTGATGAGACATTCTGTATGTGGAAACTGTAAGACTTTATCCAGACAGTTCAGAGGCTGCTTGTTTCACGCTACAGATTATTCTTTTTTCAGATTAAAACCTATCCAAAATCCAAACGAATCATTTTTCTGCTGACTGTATCTTCAGTGAACTGGAACCACAGAAACTCAACAACCCTGGGAAAAACAAGAGCAGCGGCGAGCAGAATGTGACAACATGGTTATTTTCTTCTTCCAACGGGATGTGCAACAGTTTTAACCAGCATCTTCATCTGCATACACGTCTTAATTTATAATCTGACTTGTCTGTCACTGCACTGATTCAATGACATGTCATGTGGAGCCGGCGTTTTAAAGCAGCCCCAGCTCAGATTCCAGCGGTTTACCACACATATTTACAACCAGAGGACCAAGTTGCAGCAAACCAAATCCTTTTGAGTCCCTCTGGTAAATATGCACATGGATTTTCCCTTTTTAACTGTTTTCAGACAAAGAAAATATATCATCCAAATAAACAGCACTTCTGGACATCTGCAGAAAGAAATGCAACAAAGTTTGTTGTTTTTTAATTGTTGCATTTTGCATTGCTGGAAAAGGTATTATTATAGAAGAAACATTACACACACACACACACACGCACAATGTAGAGATGCTACTTACCAGTTAAATAACAATATGAGTTCAGCCACTTCTCTTGAGTGATGATAAATTGGAAAAGTTGGCTCTAAATATAGATTTTTTTTAAATGAGTTTCCTGAACTTTGTTTACATTTTCATTTAAGATACAAAACCCAACAATTTATTTTATTAAGTTGTTAAATATTTCAGCTTGCTGGATTATTGCCACTAGCTGTATGGTTGTTATCATTAAACCTTGACTGCAGGCTTCAGGTTTATGTTTAAAAAACATCAAATATAATCTCTTTATAAAAAGCTGCAAGCTACAGACACTTTGTTGTTTTGTGTTTTACCTGCTCCTGTAGGCTACACCTTAAACATCTGCTGGCAACAGGTGAAACTGCAAAAGTTGGTTATTTACACAAACTTCATGTATTTCATGTATAGGTCTAATTATGCTCATAATTAATAGTCTTAATAAAAAGCAACTCACCACTTTGTTTAGTTTTTGGCTCAGACTTTTGGCTTTTGATACTGAAGGGTCCCCTCTGTGGCTGCACTGTTTATAACCCACTTTAAATATTGTTGACATGGAATCCTCCTACAAATTGAGCCTTTTGTTCACAAACCGATGAATCTACTCAAACTGCGAGGCACTGAAGTCTTATGACTCTGCTTGTTGAGTTTTTAAATGGTCTGAGCAGAGATTCGTTGGTTTCCAGTCTTTCCTCCTCACGGCATCAACACTAATTTTCTGCCCTCATAGATCTTTCTGAAATTTAAAAAAAGCTGGCAGCTGCCCTTGCACCATTTGTGAACCCAGAGGCCACACAATATTCCATTTTAAGTCCACAAAATTATGTAAAACTTTATAAACAAGAGCTGTTTCTACAGGTAGTTCTTATGAGGAGCGAGAGTCATTCAGCAACTGTGACACACGAGCTTCACTTCCTGCAGGAGCTCTGAATGGAAATTTAAATTCAGACTTTCATGCAGTTTGTAGAAAATGTCATGTTTTGGTCACATTTAGAACAATATTTAGGACTTTTATTCATATTCATACTACATATAACATATATTATCAAATTAAACAGATATTTTACAAACTAAAGTAGCCTTCATTTGACCTTTTAAGAATCTAATAAATATTTTAAATCATTACCATACAATCAAATCTGTTTTTCAATGATTTTTAATAT
>JARVGW010223576.1:0-12546 GCA_031762495.1 Anablepsoides rubrolineatus | reverse complement strand
ATTTATGTTTGTGGTTGTAATGTGACAAAATATGGAAAAGTTCAAGGGGTATGAATACTTTTGCAACCCACTGTAGCAATATTGTAAAGCAGGTTTATTTTATTGTGAAGGAGACAAGTTCTCTTCCAATTCACCAACTGCTCAAGAAAATAAGGATTTTGTTCATAATGAGCCATATGTTGATAAATTATTTAATGACTATTTTATTGAAACAAAACACTAAACCTTTACTACACTAAACAATACTTTTGAATGAACAAGTAACTCTGAGCGGTAAAAAAGCTGTCAATGCCATTACAGGGATTAACATAAGCTTTATTTAGGTTGTCCGAGACAACCTATTTTTGTTTCGGACAAACATATTCTGCCTCCTGGTTGTCTAGTGGGCAACCCAAAAAAAAAAAGATGTAAATCAAAGTTCTCCTGCGCGACAATTGACTGTAATTTGTAAAAATGAAAGAGGCATTAAACTTCTTCAAGCCATCCAGATTCTAAACTGACAGTTCTTTCGACCAAAAGAGAGAACCACACTCAAAGTTCTACCAGATCAGAGCAGGGCAGGTTGTGCTGTTTGACTGCCAACAAGTGCGAGGAGCTGCAGCCTCGAGTCAGAGGGCAGGTGTTCGCTCCGGGGAATGCTATCGGTGTTTCCTGGACTATTTTCCACTGAGGGTTATGTATTTTAAAGTGACGTGTGGTAAATTGCCATATTACTTATACAATGCTTTGCACTATAAACACATTTCCAATTAACTTAAACAATTTAAAATGTTTTTTTATTCAAAATTCCTGAATTTCTTCATTTCCTGTTGAAATACATAAATATGTATTTGTGTAAAATGTTCTGTGAGTTGAAATGGCTGAGAAAAGACACGAGTGGAGGCTGGTGGTTCTCAGGCTCAGGGGGGCTTGTGAGCTCAAAAAACACATGAGCTGCAGAAGAAGTAACAAAAAGTTGCAGTTAGCAAGTTAAATGGAGCGTTTTTGGTACTTGCTTTGTAAACTCTCAGTTTATAAAGTAAAAAAAAAAAAAGAAGCAAAGTGCAAGTGCAGGCCATTATTTATTTTCTCTGACTTTTAGAATGGAAAGCTCAAACTATTTTCTAAACTGGACTTGAAAACAGCAGGTAAATAAGAGCCACACCACAGCTGAGACAAAAGTTCTTCTGAAACTGAAAGACTGGCTGTATGGATGTCCAGAGAGAAACTTTTTTCACTTTGCCATTTTTCAACTTAACAATATCTGGACTCTGATGGGATTTTGTGAGCGGTGCATGGACTTCATTTATAAATAAAGGCAGGACATAATAACTTTGTTTTAATGAAATGTGCATCAAGTGAGCTACAGTTTGTGTAAAGAATACTGATATAAGATATGAAACATAACTCATTAACTTCTGCCAGTCATGGTGAATAAGTTGTTCTGTAGGTTTCATATATTTGTAAATCTGATTCTGATAAACTAAGTGCCTCACCATCTATGAACCTCACCACACGTCACTGCTATTTTTTATACAGTGGGGGAAATAAGTATTTGATCCCTTGCTGATTTTGCAAGTACAGTATGCCCACTTACAAAGACATGAACTAATCAAAGTTCAGCATTAAAGTTCAGTCCATTTATCATTAAAGACAGATGTTTTAAATTGACTCCTGTCTAAAGTGATGCAGCAAGACAGGATACTTGCAATGGTGCCACAATATAATGTAGTCATGATGGATGATGGAGCACTTGCCCATTTGAGTTTACGCAAGAAGTAGAGGTGCTGCTGGGCTTTCTTGGCAATGATGCAGTGCTGGTGGTCCAGGAAAGGTCCTCATTGATGTGCACCCCCATAAATATGTTGCTGCTGACCCTCTCCACAGAAGCACCATCAACGATCAGTGGCTGGTGTTGGGTGTGACCTTTCCGAGAAATCAATAACAATCTCCTTGGTCTTGCTGACATTTACCAGAAGATTGTCACAGTTGCATGAGAAAAATCACGTCATTCTGTTTGCAGCTTTGAATCTGCCGCCCCTTCTCGTCACAACCTGATGGGAAAACTTTTACCCCACCACTACATAAGAACTTATTGTGTGATTGGTCAGCAGTTTGTGGCCATGTTTTGTTTATGCTGAAAGCGCTCAGACATTTTGCTTCAACCACTTGCTTCCAAAAAATATAAAAACTACTTGCTTCCAGAAGCTGATTGTTGTACCCAGAAGCAGACATTTATAAAGATAGTCAAACGGCCACAAAACTTATGAATGGAGACTAAAAATAGACTGTTTGTACATCTGCAGAAAAATGTGATGCTTTAACTGGGACAGAAAAAGATTTATTATTTTTTTCTCCAGAGTGCCCGAATGTAGACTCCAGTAGGAAGGAACCCCGTGCAGTGATGTATCCTGCAGCAGCAGGGGTTTCTCGGGAGCTTGACAGGATGTGTCTCAGGTGATGTAAAAGATTTCACAAGCTCGTTTATGTACTTGTAATAATTTGCTACTCACCTGCTTTTGCATGTGCAAAATGCATCCGACACAACTTTGTCACTCACAGCCAGCGTAACTTTGTGCCCCTCATCATTATTCCTCTGGCTGCGAAAGATGTGGGCTTTAACATCGATTTCACCGTGTTTTACCGCAAATAATCCCACAGACCTGATGTACGACTCGATTGCAAATTTTCTAGCCTGTCTTCTTTGTCTTAAAGATGGTTCATAAGGCAAAAATGCCTCACTACATGTATCAGGTAACGCTGTAAGTTTCACTACCACCGCCATTACATCCGTGTTTGTTGTCGAAGGTAGGGGCTACCTGAAAACCGCTTCCGCGTGGGCGGAGCGATCTTTGCTTGAGCGTCATGTCAATTGTGATGCAGATAAGCGGTTAGTATTCACTGAATAGTTTTTTTTATTTTTAATTATTTTCAGCTATTGGTATTCCAGCTATTTCCTGCACGACTCCCTTGTATCAGAATTGAGCTATGAGGTAGAAGACCAAGCCAAAACAGCATAACACTACAGCCACAGGTATCACATCTGTGCTCAGTTGTTTTTGTGAGTTTCAGTATCTTTTCAGTATCTATTTTATTAAAAACCCACAACAGTTTTTAGAACATTTAGAATAGCTGATGGTAAACACCTTCTTCACTAATCTGATTAGGATGCAACATCACTTTGTTGCTACAGCAACAAGAGAAATCACCTCTCAACCCCCCCGCCCACACACACACACACACACACACACACACACACACACACACACACCTATACACACACACACACACACCATCACCACCCTTACCTGTTTATCTAACACAGGAAAAACAGTTTTCCAGTCTTACTGACAAACTGAGAACAAGCATCCATAAGGTGAATGAAGACAGCTGAGCAAGCCCTACTTCATGAATACACTGTCACCGTGCTCCACCTAGGACCCTTTTATGCTGCTACCATGTTAATAAACCATCACAATTGCTTCCTAATATGCACCAAAAGACCTCATCAAGATCCTACAAAGAAATGAACAACATCCCGTGTGAAACAAATCACACAGAAGTTACCTGCTGTTTTTCATTTGTTCCAGCAACTGTTTGTAGAGAACGCAGGAGTTGGAGGGGGTGGAGAAGGGTGATGCGTGGATGCCTGGCGCTGCTGTGGAAGTCTGGCTGCTTCCTGATTCTGTCGTCAAGGAAACAATGGCCAGGAAGAGGATAAACAATGATGCCCACTGAACCCAAGACAAACGCCTCCTAAAAAAAGACAAGAAATAAAAATGAAATGTACAGCACCTAAAAATCACAACCTTCGCAGTAAACATGACTATTAACCAGTACATCTAATTCAATCAAAATGTACTGCACAAAACCAAACAGCTTGAGTATTTTATCCAACTGCAGACATGCTTCATTGTATACACATAGGTGCTGTGGTTTCACCCACTACAGCGTTATATAATATTTATTTCATTCTGAAGCTGTTAGATGAAAGTCTCTAAGAAAGTGCATAAAAAGATTAATAAGTGAGTTGTTTCTCTGAGGAGGTCACCCAAAAAAGAAAGAAGATGAAAGGCAAACAAGGTGTGTTTTTAAAAGCAGCAAACTTTACAATGCTGTGCAATAAGCTACTTACTTTAGAACAATTCTAAAGAGAACGGCTGTGGTCAAGATGACAAAGTTGGAGAACAACACTGCCATTGCCTGGGAACAAGATAAACAGCAATATAAAAATAAGTCACTGCAGTACCACGAGTGCACAAGCACAGTGTTTCAGAAAGGACACTTGGTAAAAGCAGATAGGATAAAATTAAAACTTATATAAATATATTCATAGGTATTTTAGGGGAAGATCTGAGGTTTACATGTTCAGATAAAAAAAATGTCAAAAGATTTGGATTGTTTTTGTGGTCTCATTTCTGATTTATTCTTAACCAACCGGTTGCAGGTAGGTCATCACATAGAAGATGATGAGGTTGTCAAGAAAGTAGAGGAATGCAGGGACAGCCCACTTGAGGGAGAAGAGGAAGGAGGAGCTGGAAGAGAAACCCAACTCTCTGCAGGATCGTCCCTCTGAGGACAGAGAGGAGTCATATTTAGTTTATCTTTTACACAAAAGTCAAACATGAGTTACAAGTTTTCCACAGTGCATATAATCCCATCTATACACACAATCAATAACAGGTTCCTTAATAACAATTAATATGTCTTGCCACCCTTGATGTTCACAAACATAGACAGTAAAATCTGAAAAAGACGTTGTCTGAGCGTTGAATAGTAACTGTCCATTTAATCAAAAATATATATTCTCAATATCTTTAATCAATTTGCCAGATCATGAAAATTTAAGACTAACCACTCTTCCTAAAAAAACAACATTTTTTAAAGCAGACACCAGCCTGTCATCAAGTCATGTTACGACAAAACAGAGATAAAAGTCATATGAAAATTTGAAGAAATCATTGAATAGTCACAGAAATAAGACATGTAGAATAAATGGACTACCAGGACTTGTGTACCCCCTGAGCCATTTTGTCATACCACTAGCACCCCCTCAGTCAACCGTAATGATGATTCTCCTAAACTATAATACAATAAAAGAATATTAAATGAAAATTATTTATTTAAACCCCTATAACATTTAATTATCAGGCATTTTATGATTTTCAACTCAAATAAAACAAAGAGAAAAAAGTGATTAAGTAATTAAATAAATAAACCAGGTAATGGTAGATGCAGGAAGCAGCTGCGTCCAAAATACATCAGAAACTCGTCCAAATGAGAAAATTCTGTGAGATTTTATACTGGATTCAATTTTGTATCAATTCCATCAGCATTTTCTGCATAGCTGAAATCATAGGGCCCTACATATCCCAGTTCTATTTTTATTTATTTATTTACACACCTGGAAATCTTTTCCACATACCCTCTGTAATATGCTCACGTATCCCTGGATGGGAATCAATGTTCTAGACAACAAAATCAACTAAAATTAGTGCTTGCTATTTGCTAAATACAAAGTGGACATCAGCTGCAGAGAAAACTAGACTTCTACATTGACTTGTGTCTTTCTGAACTGTAATTATCTTCAGAAATGTTAAATATCATAGAGAAGATTCAAACATACTGAAATAAATGTCTTAAGTGGCATTGTGCCCTGGTTGTTGAAAATCAAACTAGTTAAACAGTGAGAAAGTTCCTTCACCAGCTATCATCTGGTTACAAAAGGCTAAAACCTATGAAGAGAGGTTATTGTAAGTGGAACCTCAAATGAGGAAACATCATAACTTCCTAAACCAGCTCAGCTAGATTTCAAAAATGGAGATGATGTCAAAAAAACAATTGCTAGACTGACCTAGATCCTGATAAGAGAATCTGAACCCAGAGGTGAAAAAGGACACTGTGTGTTTGTGTGCAATGTAGGTGTAACAGATATAATAAAGATGTTTATTTTAAACTAAAGTTTTGCCTTAGTTCTGACTCATGTTAAAGTTACACTACAACTTTTGGGCCAGTCTAGATTGTTCATGTTCTTTGAATGGTGTGCAAAGAGAGAGGAAAATAAAAGCTTTTTAATATTACTATTACAGACATAATTTAAGCAAAAACTTGAAAAATGAGCAAGCATCAATTACTGTTCATGTTGAGAAATAATGTATTTCCTTCCAAGCTGACATCTCACTAGGATCTGACTGTTGTCAGATCAAAGTTGCAAGAAAATTGTGAGAAAAAACATGAAACGTCTGTTGCCCGCTCATGGAGTTTACAAATGTTTGTAACGAACCCAACAAGCTCTGCAGATGTTTTGCACAGCTTTTTGCATATATAACTTGCAAAACAGTATTCTTAGTTGTCTACCAATTTGGCAGCCATCCTCATGTATATGATTTAATTTGCTGGAGTAAGCTAAAATAAAAACAAAAATATTAAAAGGAAGCTTCTGTAACTGACATTTTAAATATTGCATAAAATCTAATAATTATGCTCAGATACAAGTTAAAACAGAGGTACAACAATGCCTTTGATGCGTACCTCGGACTATGACCCTTATGGACATGGTCAAACAGAAGAGCAGTTTGAGTGCCTCGGCCAGCAAATTGACAGATGCAGGGAGAAAGTCATACTTGTTTTCTGAAAGCAAAAGAAAAACAAAGTTTAACTCCTACCAACTGATGGTATCAACATTTTTTATCTTTTTTGCTAAAATGTCATATCTGTTGTGTCGGCTGTCACTAACCAGCATTGGCAGAGAATTTGAGCAGCAGGATGCGACTGGTCCCCAATGTAACAAAGCCCAGGCCAAGTGCCAGAGTGTAGGTGCAGGAGCGCGAGCAGAATAAGGAGGAGCAGGAGTGACAGCACATCATGGCTGAGACCGGAGAGAGACGGAGCCTAAGCTGCAGGATCACAATAACATTTCAGAGAAATATTAATATGAAAAGGTCACAAAAACGCAATTTTTACTACATATGTTTTAAAGCATTATCAGAGAACATGGTCTTTATGGTCTATTAACTTATAAACTTAAGATAATTAATACATGCAAAAAAAGACAGATTACAGTCAAGTATATCAAGTTGAACCTTAGACAAATTAATATAATGCATACATATACTGCATATATATATATATATATATATATATATATGTGTGTATGTATTGGACTCTATTACTAATTAGGTGACTTTTGAAGGCAACTGTGTTTGTTCAGGGTATAAAAGAAAAGCCAACTCTATATAAATGCATACACTATTCAGATTTTTTTTTTCTTTATAGACAGCTAGTCTATATCACATAAATTGCCAGTAAAATGTTTTTTTTAACTAACAATAGATTTCAAAGCACAATATGGTACACAATAAGCTTTTTTCCACTGCAGTGAAGATAGTTTTAGGTTGGATATTGGATATTCGCGCTCCGGTATTTTAACATTGTCTTCCTCTCGTCTAACCAGTGAAAGCAGTCTGTCATCAGCGAGCCGCCCTCCGGCCGCTCGCTCCTCCACACGCGGTGGTTCACTTAGTGACCGTCAATAAATTACCGACGGAAAAAAAGGTGAATTAAAAAAATTCAATAGCTTCAAGGTCATGTGACTCAGACACATGAAACACACGTCAAACTGTTCTACGAGATGAGACACATGAGGCACACCCTTTAGTTTTCTATTTTATTGCTTTTTCTATTTTTCAGAAATTATTTTATGTAAAAACCATGTTTTTCTTCAATAGCTTCCAGGCCATGTGTCCCAGACACATGAAATACATGTCAAACTGTTCAGCTGGATGAGACACATGAGGCACACCCATTAGATTTTTTAAATTGCTTTTTCTATTATTCAGAATTTATTTTCTGTAAAAATTGATGATTTTTCTTCAATACCTTCTAGGTCATGTGACCTACTGAATCTAAATCAATCTGAAATTGTTCTACTGCTCTGGAAATATGGGGCACACTCTTTTTTATTCAATTTCCAAAATTTTAAAATTATTTTTTAGCTATTATTTTAGTGAAAATTGATGATTTGTCTTCAATAGCTGAATGTGACCTAATGACTCTAAATCAATGTGAAATTGTGCTTATGCACTTCAGGCTGACACACCTCTAGAAGACAATCAGCAAGTGCCAGTCAGATCTGATGTCAAATTTCAAAATAATAGCCAGGCAAACTTCAACAATTTGAACATTTTTCCCTAAGTTGACATGCATATTGCTGGAAAACTGTTGCCAGTGAATTCTCCCACTTAAGGCTGACACAGGCTGACCCGTTGATGTTTTGACCACTGTAAATATGGAATGGAATCATGTTTTGAACACTGTTAAGTAAAAGTACAAATTGGACATTTGCGATATATTTCCATGAAGAGGTGGTGATTGCCAAATGTCATATTCAAAGAGTAAGAATGTTCCACAAGTTTTAAATGGGACATTTAGCAATCCCCAACTCCCCACTGAATTGTATCTCAAATGTCCCAAATTCCCTTTTATAGAAATGGAACGTTTGGCACTCATTACAATGGGGAGGTGGTGATTACCAAATGTCTCATTGAGTAAGTAAGATTCTTCCCTAAGTTTTGAATAGGACATTTAACAATCACAAGTTTCTCATTATTATCTATCCCAAATGTCCCATTTTCCTTTTTTTTAATTGGATATATGGGAACATATTGTATAACATATTGGACATATCTTGCCAGTAGGTTCATAATGTGAACGGGATATTTGGAAATCGCTAACTACCCATTCTGACGCTTGTCAAATGTACCAAGAAGTGTGAAGACCCTTTTCAGGCTTTGAAGAAGGCACTGTGTAAAGAGCCAGTGCTGAAAAGCCCAGATTTTGATAAACATTTTGTTACTCAGACAGATGCATCTGAGCGAGGAGTTTGAGCAGCTTTGCTGCAGGGAGACCAAGATGAACTTCAGCCTGTTTTGTACATAAGCAGGAAGCTTAACAAACTTGAAGTAAGATATTCTGTGGTGGAAAAAGAATGCCTTGCTATTAAGTGAGCGTTGGACTCTCTTCGTTACTACCTGTTAAGAAGAAAGTTTGTTTTGGAGACAGATCATCTATCATGTTTGAAAAACATAAAAGACACAAATGATAATGAGATGGTTTCTTGCCATGCAACCATTTGACTTTGATGTCCTTTACAGAAAAAGGAAAAACAACTGCACGGCTGATTATCTAGAACGCCACAGGTGTCTTCTCCAGGCGGCTCTCTGCAAATTGCAAAAAAAAGCAGGGCAATCTGGAGCAGGGCCGGTCAGGGGTTTGCCTTGCTGTGCATAAACCTCTAAAGAGTTTTCCAGCAATAAGCACAGCAACCTAAGAAAAATAACTTAAAATTGTAATATTCTGATGGGCTATTATTTTGAAATTTGACATCAGATCTGGGTAGCACTTGCTGAGTGTCTCCTAGAAAAGTTCCTGTGTCAGCCTGAAGTGCAGTAGAACAATTTCACACTGAGTTAGAGTCATTAGGTCACATTACCTGAAAGATTTTGAAGAAAAATCAGCAAATTTATACAAAATAAATTATGAAAAATAGAGAATAATATAAAGTAAAATTTAAAATGGTTGTGCCTTGTGTGCCTCATCTGGCTGAACAATTTGACATGTGTTTCATGTGTCTGGGTCACATGACCTAGAAGCTATTGAAGAAAAATCCTCAATTTTACATATAATAAACCCTAAAAAATAGAAAAAGCAATAAAATCAAAAATTAAAAGGTGTGCCTTGTGTGTCTCATCTAGCTGAACAGTTTAGTATATGTTTCATGTTTCTGGGTCACTTGCCCTAGAAGATATTGAAGAACAAGCAACACCTTACACCAAAAAAATTCTTTAAAATAGTAAAAGCAATAAAATAAAAAAATAAAAGGTGTGCATTGTGTGTCTCATCTAGCTGAACAATTTGACATGTGTTTCATGTGGCTGAGTCACATGACCTGGAAGCTATTGAAGAAAAACATCAATTTGTACACAAAATAAATTCTGAAAAATAGAAAAAGCTATAAAATAGAAAACTAATAGGTGTGCCTCGTGTGTCTCATCCAGCTGAACAGTTTGACATGTGTTTCATGTGTCTGAGTCACATGACCTTGAAGCTATTGAATTTTTTTTAATACACCTTTTTTACCGTCTGTAATTTATTGACGGTCACTAAGTGAACCACCGCGTGTGGAGGAGCGCGCGGCCGGAGGGCGGCTCGCTGATGACAGACTGCTTTCACTGGTTAGACAAGAGGAAGACAATGTTAAAATACCGGAGCGCGAATATCTAATATCCAACCTAAAACTAACTTCACTGCGGTCTTGTAACCCCCCTTCTGGCCACTTCGACATTTTACTCCCATCAACGACCGAAAAATATTTGAAGACCTAAGTTTTTATTAATATGCGAATAATACGACTTTAACTGTGTAACAACACAACACGCACACACAGAACATGCATTGTTCTTCTTTCCTTGTTCCACTGTCATTTAGCCACACTGGACTGGCATGGCAGTTCTGTAATTCTAAATACAAATAACACATAGAAAAGCAACAAATATGATTTACTTTTCGAACATATCTTGAAGTTACTGTTTACTTACCAATTACTTCCATTTTATCCGAAACATTACTGAAGCACCGCAGTTTGTCAACAACAGAAAAACCTTCTTCCTTGTTATTACGCGCATGCGCTTCCAGATCAGCTGGCGTGTTGACGTCAGTCTTTAACACACACACACACACACACACGCACGCGCGCACACACACACACACACGCACCAATGGCGCCGCCCGGAACAGGGGGGGCCAGGGGCGGCCCTGCCCATCAGCTGGTCCCACGGACATTTACAGTCTGCACCCAACGCTGACATGTTGGGACTGATGTCTCTTTGTCTCGATAAAGACAGAGGCTCAAAACCTACAGCATTCAGATCAGGACCAAATCTGTTTATAAATCACTAGATCTGCATGGTTCGGTTTGATTGTTGCGCAGCGCTCAGCTGCGCACACTTAGAAGCTGATGTTTATCTACTTGATGTGTATGTTAGTATTCTCCAAAAGGACATATGACAGTCCACTTCATAACTTGTAAATGATGTAAAAATGAGAAACACTTGATCAAAGGTTGCCTACACTTTTTTGCTGTCTGTCATTTTGACTGACGGGGTAAAAAAAATCCGTCATGATTGATTTTTACCCGTCACTTTTTTTTTTATTAAATGATGACTAAACATTTAATAGAACGTGCTGTCATGTTGGTTTTGCAGCTTTGCCTCAGATGAGGCGCCTGCAGGAGTTTAGTGGAGAAAATCTCATCAGCGCACCTCACACACATACAGGCCACAGCCACACGAGCGCGTTGCGCGTGGTGCTGAAAACAACGCATCTGTCCGACTCCCACACCAGGCCCAACGCCCACAACACACACTGTCCCGCTTTTGACTCAGTTACCTTACGAAAAGACAAAAAAGAAAATAAAAAACTGCAAACGTTATTTAGTGGCTGCAGTTTGCAACATTAGAAAATGCCTCCTTCTGTCTCTGCCTCCTTTGCAGGAGAAGAGAAGAGACAAAAGCAGAGAGATGCAATCAGTCACAACGCACCGCCACCGTGTTAAAAATATTCAATAAAAACAGAAATCGAGTATGGATTTGATTGAGTATTTGATTCATGAAATAAAATATAAGGAAAATGTCACGTTACGCAGAGGCTATCTGCAGGCGCCAGTCGTTTTAAAGTTTAAACCCGCGCTCTGCTGCGACATTGTTGGAATAATACGCACCATTTCAGCCAAAGTTTTAAAATCAGAAAAAAATCTCCAGTCAAAGTGATCAAAAGTCAGCAATACTATTTCCAAGTCCCACAAGCTGTGGCTTTAACAGGAGAAAATGCCGCAGCGTGCGCTCTCACTGCACCACTGGTCCAGCTGCTCCTCACAGATGCTCCAAAGCCTCCTGTCTTTAATGTCAGCTCCTGGAGATGCATTCAGTATGGCGTCTAGATCTGAGATGATGATCAGATGGAAATATTTTATTTATTTTAGATTAAATAAGACACGTCCTCCGCCTTCGTGATGTAGACCTACTCCGTGCGTAAAGCTGTAAATGTCTCCGTGTGTGCAGCCACAGAGCCGTCTTGTGAAGCCTCGTTGATTTTCTTTCTCCGCCTCACCTATTATTAAGTCTTCAGACTTAAGAGGTCAGAATTGCAATCTGTCAAAATGACGAACGGCTTTCAGATTTTTCCGTCACCGTGGAAAAAAACGGTCAAATACAGAAAATATTGGGTTAACGCGACTTCTGCACTTGATAAGGAATTAATGAAAGTATTTAAATGGACTGCAGTGTGCACAACTCAAGCTGGGAACAGTCAGATGAGGCGGGTTTACGCAAATGCGCCAGCACCTTGGGCCTCATGTATAAACGGTGAGTACGCATAAAAAAGTTGTGTGCGCCAGGTTTTACGCCCACGTTGGGATGTATCAAAACCAACGTTGGTGAAAGTCTGCGTAAATTTACGCACACTTTTTACCTGCCGTGAGAATGTGCGGCAGCCACGCAAAGTTTTTCAGTC
>JARVGW010223525.1:0-12553 GCA_031762495.1 Anablepsoides rubrolineatus | reverse complement strand
CTCACTGCACTGACCATGATCTATAGAGAAGAATCTGGTTAAAACATCCCTGACTTTAACCAGAGTCATGAAGAAATATGCTTTTCAGTTACAGAAGAACAAAATGTATGTACCAAAAATAAAACACTACATGACATTGTAATGCTTTTTTATTATTTTCATTTGTTTAATATACACTGGCGTGAAACAACTTAGTACATGTTTGATTGCTTTCTGAGATATGTCTATTTTGTAGTTGTAGCCCCCCCTAGAAAAAAATCCACCAGCCACCACGTGTTTGAATATGTTAACCTTAAAACACAAGCAGGTTAGGTTGTGTTATCTCTGTATTTGATCCAAGCACCAGTTTCAGTACACATGCAGTGTTAAGAGGTTGAACCTGGCTCCCGCGTTTTCTGCACTGAAACTAACCTGTCACATGTCACATGTCAGACAGGTATTACTGCAGTTACGGATTTTAACAAAAGATATGTGACAGGTTGAGGTCATCAGGTCAGATGTTGGTGGTTCCTGCAACCCATGAATTGAGACACAGCCATTGATTCTGTGTGACCTAAGGTCAATTAGCCATGGCAGCCATCTTGAATTGGTTTGAGTCCAAATATTGATCAGTTGTTCAATCCTTTCAATGCTTGATGTGATAAATTATTAACAAAAATGAAATCTCAGATTAATTTAGAATTTTTATTCTTTCAGATTCGACTTTAGAACAGCTTCTAGATTCTTTGGTTCCTGTGCTGACACAATAATCCACTCCACATGAAAGCTTTCAAAGTAGAATCCAGCATCTCACTAGCAGAGTTTTTGAATTTTTTTTGTTTGTTTGTTTCTAAATGTAATGGGAAACAGGTGTTCAGTGTTCTGAAGCAGATGATTCTAAAAGTAACCCTGTAAACCTTCACTGGCAGAGTCTGTAGGAGAATGAAGTCCTAATGTTAGTCTTTAATTTGTAGCATTACTGTTAGTGGTGTTAGGATGATTTTAAACAATAGGACATAAGCCTAATGAACAGTATTTTGGCTAATGCAATGATCAAGAATTGGAGAATTTATGGAGGGTGGATGAGTGAAAAGTAGTCATCCATGAAAGAAAATGCTGGAAATGATGTCTGTTAAAGGAAATAAGGACAGAGTTATTCACACAGACCGAGCCATAATGTCTGTTCCTTTGTCTAAACTTTCTTCTGCACCTACTTCTGTAAAGAAGCAAAACTGAGCTGAAGAAACTGGCATGACTGCAGAGTGGTGGGAGGGAAGAGGAACAAACCTGTGCATCTTTAAACTCTAGTCCTGACCTGCAGCTATGTGCCACTGTCGAACATTTTACCTGTCATCTGAGAGGTTGTTGAACAGCCTAGTCCTGTAGTGGATCATCACAACTAACTTCACCGCAGCAATAAATGCACCTGTTGAATGGAAGACATGCTCATTACTTCACGGTTTCCTTAAGGAAACAACACAAAACACTTCAAACTCTGACATGGGCACCTTCTGTCTGCCTCAGCATGGTTTCTGAACAGACCAAAGTGATGAAGAGGAGTGAAGCTAAGCACCACAGATGTCTTTATAGGCCAGGGATCATCAACTACGGTCCTCAGGGTCCGCAGCCCTGCATGTTTTACTTTTTTTCCCTTCTCTAACACACCTGATTCAGTCTTCCAAGTTCTTCAGAAGCCTGATAATCATCTATTCATTCAAATCAGGTGTGGATATATGATGGGGCTTAACAATGTAACTCTAAAAGTTAAAACCAGAATTTTAAAATGGATACTAAAATAAACTGGGAGCCAGTTAAGAGAAGCCAATACATGTGTGATGTGAAATCGTTTGTTTACGTTAGTTAACAGTGTAGCAGCCGAGTTCTGGACAACCTGAAGACGGTCTAACTCCTTGTTTAAACAAGTGAACAGGCTCTTACAATAGTCCAAACAAGAAGAAATAAATGCATAAATGACCATTTCAAGTTCAGCTTTTGACGAGAAATGTTTCCATTTTGAGTGTTCCTAAGGTGAAAGTAACAGTTTCTGGTTAGTTGTTTTGCATGTTTTTTTTTTTTTATTTACTTTATTGATCCCCTGTTGGGGAAATTTGTCTCTGCATATAACCCATCACACATGTGAACACACGGGCTACCAATTACAGCGCCCGGGGAGCAACTGAGGGGTTAAGGGCCGATCACTGACTCGGCGTCTCTACCCACTGCGCCATTGCAGAATCAAAAATGACACCCACGTTTCTGAGGCTGGACTGAACAGATGGAACTAAGACACCAATAAACTGTTCAATCTGAGCAACCTTATTTTCTGGCGCAATAATCAGAGTTTTAGTTTTTGTCAGAGTTCAGTTGTAGATAATTGTTGCTTAACCACTGTTTGATGTTAGCTAAACAATTTGTTAGGGACTCTAATTTATGAAACTTACTTTCTTTTAATGTGCAATAAATTTGGATATCATCAGCATAGAGCTGAAATTGCACATTTCTGAATTTCTGGATTACCTGCCCAAGGGGAAGAGTATAAAGAATAAACAGAATAGGTCCTAAAACAGAACCCTGGGGTACACCACAACAAGTCAGGCTGGTGGTATCGGACATGATGCCATTTCTCTTTCTCTCTCTGTGTGTGTATATGTACATATGAAACTGAAACACCTGGTTTTAGACCATAACATCCCTTCCAGACAGCTTTCTCTTGCGTCCACAATTAATCCTGTTGGATGTGGTTGGTCCTTCTTGGCGGTATGCTGACATTACCCTGGATACCATGGCTCTTGATACATCACAAAGACTTGCTGTCTTGGTCACAGATGTGCCAGAAAGACATGGACCAACAATTTCTCCTCTTTTGAACTCTGTTATGTCACCCATAATGCTGTGTGAATTGCAATATTTTGAGCAAAACTGTGCTCTTACCCTGCTAATTGAACCTTCACACTCTGCTCTTACTGGTGCAATGTACATTTAATAAAGATTGGCCACCAGGCTGGTCCACTTTAGCCATGAAACCTCCCACACTAAAATGACGTGTTTCAGTTTCATTGTCTAACCCCTGTATATATATATTAGGGGTGCTGTAGGAGTTTAGTGTTCCACAGGCCCTCATCCCTAATTGGACCTGTGGGTGGAGACCTTTTACCAGCAGCTGCAGCTGGTTCACCTGATGATCTTCTCCTATATAAGCTGTTTCTCTTGGCTGGGTCAACGCTGGAGCATCTTACACCATTCGGTAAAGATACTAGCCCCCTTGTAGCTATTGTGCTATACCTAGCTCAAAGAAATTTTTGTGTCTTTCAGCCCATGCCTCACGTCTCACTAAGAAGCCCATGTTCAAGGAATCTGCCCTTGGAAACCCTTGTGTCAGAATACAAGTTGGAAGGAACCTGCACCTCCCTCACCTGGATCCCTCCCACCTGCCTTTACCTCCAAGGTCCCTGGGTCACACCACTTGGACTGGATTCCGTTGACCAGGAAACCCTTACCTGCCGGGTCCTGTTTATACTGACAGTAAGGAAGTTTTTATTTCTCTCTTCCATCAAGTATCCATTTTTGACCTCGTTACTCATCTATTGTCATTCCATTCCAGACTTGGATCCAGTCCTTGCCTCACCTGCAACTTATTCAACAAAATCTTATTTTTGTTCATACTTGTCCTGGGTCCTCTGTTCCATTCAGCTGCTCTCTCCTAGACATTTTCTGGTGGCTTATGATAGGTGCAATGATACAGAAAAATCACAGGCTACAGGCTACAATACTATAGCCTCACGGTTCAATATTTTTTCGATTCAAAAAACATCTGAGATATTTGCATGCCTTCTTAACTTGTAATTTATTGAAATTAATTATTAAGTACATTTTTTTATTAAATGTTGCTGAAACAGCAGGTTTCTCAGTGGCTCTCCGCTTGACAATGGCCTACGTGGAGTAGTTAAACGCAGACCCACTGAGCCTTCAACACAGTGCATCTTCAAAAGATAAGTTGATAAAATAAATTTTAACAATCTGTATTTTTTGGTACAAATGTACTGAATGGTTTGATACAGATGAATGTATTGTTGCACCCCAGTTATCAGCAATAAAAGAAAAACACAGCAAAAGAAAACCTGTAGGGGAGAGTGGGGTAAGTTGATCCATTTTTTACTTATGGTGTTCTCGAAGCAAAAGACAGTGATACACAAGCAAAACTAAAACTTCATTAATTTCAGGATGTTTTCCATCAGTGGAAATGCTAAGAATGCATCCATAACATAAGAGAAAAAATATAACTTTTTAAAAAAGTGGTCTTGTGGCTCAACTTGCCCCAGCTTAGGGGTAAATTGAGGCACCTGGATGTAAAGTGACCAAACTAATTTTTCCAGTTTAAACATGAGAGTCATTTTGAATTATCCTTATTGATAAAAATGGTTCACATGGCTTAATATGTTTGTAAATCTTTAACATTTACTGTATACATTTTTAGACCTGGATGGATACTTTTCATGTAACAGTCAATATAGTGGAAATGTAAAACATTTACTTTGACAAGCAAAAAAAACTGAAGAAAACATAGTTGCCACATTACCACATGCTTCTCTCAAAGACAGGGAAGCCTAAATGGAGGGTGCTTGCAGAATTTATGGTCACATGACAACAAATGTGTACCATTTCCTAGATACAGGGGGTGGGTGAACCTACCCACTTGCTCATCTTACCCCACTCTCCCCTATGTGCTGCACATGAAGTGTATTGAAACATACAAACATAGCAGAGTCATAGTTTCTAATATAATTGAGAATTAAAATTTGAATTCATGCCTAGCACTAATAGCATATTGAATCTGTTTCAAATGTGAACTGATGTTTTGGATTTATTTTGTCGTATAGTGCTGTATATTTGTCATGAATTGGCACAATAGAAGCAAACCGAATTGAATCATTAAATCCTAATGGTGTGGCTGCTGAGATACTGTAGGAAAAGATCAGGTCAAAGGGAGCATGGTGTGGTGTGCAAGCTGTCTACTTGTAATTAGGTTTCCAAACATTGGTCACATTTTGTGTGATTGCACATCTAAATGGTCATGATTAGGATTTTATTGAAAATGCAACTTAAAATGAGTTTATTTCCTCTCAGTTTCTTTCAGTTTTGAGTCACCAGCTGGTTTCTAGCACTCACAGTCCAGTCAGATCCTGCCTTTAGATCACTCTCTACTCTAAAGATTAGAAGCTTGTCATTGACAAAGATGAATTCTCCCTGCTCTGGCCCCACCTGTGCCATCTTTCAACAAAATACAAGTATAATAGGTCCTCACATAGCACAGTTGGCCTCTCTGTGAGCAGCTGATGGAGGTCTGTTTGTGCTGTCATCATGTGGGGTGGAGGTCTGACAGGCTCACCACAGGGGGTTGTCCATTGCTGTCTCCACTAATCCTGGTCTTGCAAGCCAGTGAGAGGACTAATCAGAATATGGCTGGCAGGTCTTTTAAATCCACACATAATTAGCCTGTAGACTTCTTTTTATCCACCGTCTGACCGCATGTGAGAACAGGACCACAGTTAAAGACTTTTACAGGGACTCAACAGATTTATAGAGGTGCAGATTGGGAAGGGTCAGCTTCTTGTCTTCCAGCCTTTAGGTCTCTCCAGGAGATCAAAATGTGGCCCCATTTTGTGCACAAGAGCCTGGTGTGTCTGCCTGCAGCTCTGGCAAACACTAAAAGGCCCTGCAGTTTTCTGCTTAAGAAAAATCACATTACATTACAGCTCATTTTAACCACCATCTGAAATCTTTTATTATTTACCTTCTAAAAAACAACAGAATTCATTTGAATTTCTATGGAGTGAGACCAGCCTTTCATATTAAACCATAGATAACAGTTTTATTCTGTCATGATAAACGGACAGTTTTTATCAACTTTGTTGAAATTCAAAGCACGGTCTGTCCTTGTTTTCCACGCTTCATGCTCATGACATGATACAACACAACTACTCATATTTGACAGTTTTTAGTTATCAGCCGCTGTTGTAAAGACTTCTTTTCTAAGCTGCTGTTTCAGTTACCTGTTACAATCAGGTGTACAGCTTCTGGCTGCCATGACAACAATTTGAACAAAAACTAACCCTTAAGGTTATTGTCACTATTTGCAGAGTTATGTAGCTCAAAATTTCACATCCATCCATGCAGGTAATTGTAGGGAAAAGCCAACCTTTCTGTCAATTCTAAAACAGACAGATAAGAAAACTAAATCATTCTGAATCATGGATTCTGATGGGCATGACCACTAGCCGTGTTTCCATCCAATTGTAGCTCAAACGTTGAGCATTTTTTTTAATATTTCGCAATAAATAAAAAGAAGTAAAGAAAGTGAATCAGACATGTTTCTATCAACTGGCTTGAAATGAATCAACCAGGCTATGTGCATGGTTGTAGTAAGCAGGAAGTAGAAGTCACAGCTTGCAGGGATACACATCTCAGAACAATAGAGAGACGTTATCAGGAACGTGTTGCTACTATCAGGATCATCAGAGGCATTAGGGTTAAGTATCTTGCCCAAGGACACAACAACTGAAACAGCTGGATGGGGGATCGAACCGGCGACCTTCCAGTTCCAGGACGACTCCCCTAATCACTCTGCCACAGCCGCCCACGTAAATGTTCGCTATTTCGGAACTTATTCGGCAAATATGTTTCCATCTCTCCTTTTGTGCTTTAACTTTTTTTCGAAAAACCCAAAAACCACCTCGTGAGTGTATAAATGTTTTGCGATTTAGAGGAAGTTTTTTCATTCACTTTTTCTAAAGCAACACTTCAAAATGCACATTAAAAATTGTTCATGGAAACACGGCTACCGACTGAACAGATTAGGCACCAGGTTTAATTAAGCCTGGCTGTTAGCCTGGTCTGGAGAAAGCTAGCTGCACAGAAATCACCATGGTAAATTATGCAACACTGCTTTTGTGAAACCAAATCAAGGCTTAATTCAGCCATGATATCTTAAATCCCAGCTTAATCCCCTATCCTGGTTTTGTGAAACAGCCCCTTTGGATTCATGAGGACATCAAGAGATAAACTTCAAATCATGGATAATAATCATAACTGTAAAATTTAAATGATAAGACTTTTTGGTGTAATGATGATGATGATGCCGACAGGCCAAATACCAGTTTAGAAAACCCAACCTTCAAGTTCACTGTGATGTTAGAACATTTACACTTTGTGATTACAACAATAAACAAATGTCAGACAGACCTTCTGAGATAAAAAAAATACTAAGGTTTCTCCACAGTGGACATCATTTTAAACTCACCATACCAAACAGATATTACTTGACATCTGAGGCCTAACCATTTGAACTTTAAATATCTTGTCTTTTTAGTTAATTGAAAGGTTGAAAAGTATTTACAAGTGATCATATTCTGTTTTATTCATGTTTACACAATGTCCCAACTTCCTTGTCATAAGTGGTGGACACTAGTCCCCTAAAGCTCAAATCCACTAATTGCAGACCTAAATTTCTCTTTTACAGGGGTTTTGCTAATTTCATAATATGATGTGCAGATTTGCGCTTTCTAAATTTAGAATTGAGTAGCGCTAATCGCAAATAATGTTTCACTTTAAAACATCAATTTCACCAAAAGTAAAGCCAAAATTCCATCTAGTCTCACTACTTCCTGTAGCTACATAACTCATTATAACTTCATCATCATCATCATCATCATCATCATCATCATCATCATCATTTTCTAAAACATTGAAGTAGAACGCCATCTCTACCTAACACAATGAAACTCTACTGTGAGGAAACAGCAACCCCTCAATCAGCATTGCATACACAGAGCTTTATACTCTGACTTCTGACTCTTCTCGGTGACGGTTTTCATTTAGTAGAGACTGTAGAGTTCCCACAATTCTTTGTGTGACGGGAAGCAAACAATTTTTTCACTGAGTGACAATCTAACTGCAGTTCTGATCTGCAGAACCACACTCAGCTGTGCAGTTTGTACCTCCTCTCTGAGGAACACTGCCGCAATAAATATTAAATAAAAAAATAATAGTAAAGAAACACGGAACAGTTTAAATGCATGCTCTTATTTTGAAAAGAATGGCGCTCATGTTCTGTGTCCTGTAGCCTACCCAGAATGCATTACTTCAGTTTTACAATAAACAATTTAAAATTATTAATATATTTGCATGTTTTCTTTTTTCCCGAGCTCTGCCAGAAACATAAGAAAATGACCAAGAGGCAGCAGAACTAGCAATCCATAGAAATTGCGGAACTAAAATTTAACAGCTGTCATCATATTACACACCTATTTCTTTCTCTTTCTTGGTTTTTATTTTTATTTTTTTTGGTAAAATACCTGAAAAGTACTCTCAAATTATTACTTATCCTCAGTCCAATTTACAGTTTAATATACTCATTACATTTAAAATACATGATACAGACTAGTATGTACTAAATAAGTAGCAAGTACTGACCTAGTAAATGAAGCGTAATTACCAGTGCTGTTACCCATACTCACTGCTCAGTGGTGACCTTAAGGGCTGCTCTGACTCGGCGTGGACTGTGGGAAACAGGGGTCTAATCACTAAGCCTCCTCACCTTTGATGAGACAAAGTGTCTCCCACAAACAGTGAGTCTATCGAGCTTGTACCTGCTCCATGACATTACACTTTGTGGTTCAAAGAGCAGTTCTGGTTTAGTTGAGGCATTTTGAAATTTCTTCTTATCTACAGTAAAATTAATAAACTGACTTTTAATCTGACCAGATCTTAACAATCATTCTGCAAACTAACAAAATGTTATAGTTTTTTTTAATCTGGGTCACTTGTCAAGTAACTAAAAGAAGACAAAAATATTTCCTTTCTTAAAAGGTTTAAACATCAACCTCTACTTAAATTTCACTAAACTTCACTGTTAATAAGTGCCTGTGACATTAAAGTTTTATAATACATATGAATGTACTTTTGGAAAAATAACATTGATAAGATATTGTAAAAAAGATTTTGCGCTGCTGAGATGATCAGTTGTTGAGATATTTGAATGTGAAGTAACAGGAACTGAGGGGGATATACGAATGTAAACAGAGTGTTGCTAAAATGGCTAACAACACAGACTGTAGAAAATATTCTGATGTTTCTTTAGATTACCTTTATACCATTTTACCATTATAGAGATTGGAAAGAGTTATAATTCAAATAATGTTGTTTAAATAAACAAAAACCAGGAAGTTTTCTTTCTCAAAAAGTTTCCCTTTGATATCACTTCCTGTTTCACTTTAGCTGAGCAAATTTAAAAAAAAAAAGCCAATTATGTGACAAAATAGGTAAAATCCTGTGTATTATGCTGTTTCTTAAATATAAATATATTTTTATTTACTTTTTGTATTTCATGGATATACATGTCACAGGCACTTTAAGCTTTTATTACTTTTGTCTTTTATGTTATTCATTTTTACTGTTTTTTTATTCATTATTCTATGAAGTTTTGTTTTTCTATTTTCATAATCAATTCATAAAATGCAATGTTGATTTCTTCTTCACTGAGTAGTTATTGTTTATAAAAAGAATTCCCTGAATCTTATAGTCTCACACTTTGGTGTAAATGAGTCTGATTTATAAAAGGGTAATTACGTTATTGATCAGTAAACACTGATCTGATGCCCCAACATTTAAAATAGTGTAGCAGAGTGCAGAAACATCTCTGTCAAACACAAAGGTCTAGATACAGCTGAACAAAGATTAACCAGAAAAACTCTCTCTTTGTTTTTGGTGCAAGGACACAAAGACCAAAAGTTGTAGCTCTTCTCTCTTTTCTCTCACAGGAGTTCAAGTGAAGCAGAAAAGTTTGGTCTAATATTAGACAGTGATCTAATTTTTAAAGAAACATAAACCTTAGTACTAAAGAAACATTGTATCATTTAAGAAGCTGTTCAAGAGTTAAAAGTTCATTTTAAATTCTGCTTTTTAAAAATAGTTTCAGCTGATGCACCTCTAACTAGCAGGGTGGTTTACTGTAAGTGTTTTGTTTACAAACAGTGCTGTGAGCTACAGCTGAGCCTGAAAACAGCTGCTGCTTTTCTATCAGATCCATCTGATTGAAAGAAGAAACAACTTTTATCATTTATCTTCTTAAACTTTTTACTGATTCCTTTTCAGGAGTCGCTGCAGTGAGTCACCTTCCTTTATCTCACTGTCCTCTGTCCTCACTCTGTTCTCTGTGTCCTCTGTCCTCACTCTGTCCTCTGTGTCCAGAGACATTTACATCTTCTTGGTAAAATCCACCATTTGTTTTTCCTGGTTCCTTTCATTGACACCAAACCTCTGGTATCAAAAAATCCAGATGGCCATCAATGCTAATAAGTTTTGGACATATCGATCTAAAAACTGGTACTGTATTAGTTAGGATCAATCTGCAACACATTTGGAATGTTAATCAAAAATTTTAAATGGCTGCTAAGTGGCAGGCTCCATCAACATTTCTCCAGAAATGTTTCTATTTTAGCCTGCTTTGTTTTAACAGTTTTTGTGTTAAAAGTGATGATCTAAAATCAGATTAGTGTTTACAGTATTTTATTTCACAGAGACACATCAGTTGTTGTAGGGTAGTTCTGGCTGATATCCTTCTCTGTGACATGTGCTGGTTCCCAGAATAAAACACATATCTTCTTAGCTTTGCAACAATGACAGGAAGTAATCTGATTTTAACTAACTTCTAATACTAATGGGAGGTCTCTGTAGAAATCCGTGTTTGTAAAACTTAGCTTGCCTTTTGGCATTAAGACATGTAAGTGGTGAATGTGTAAAACACATTATGAAGAAACCTTTAACTGTTGAATTAAAGATGTCATGGTTAGATTTGTTGTGACTGACTAATGCCAGATATTATTGAGTTAGACAATTGCTGCCCAAACTTTAGTTATTCTGACACTTAGTTTCTTCACAGTGGAAGAGAGACATAATCCAAGATATTTTAAAACATTCACCTGGTAAATCAGGTCTGCTCTCAGCTTCTCAGAAGTATTATTACTATTAAGATTTTTTTCACCTCCATTGACCAAATAAGACATTAGATGAAATTGTCTCCTGGCTGTAGTTTGTTGACTGTAAAGCCAAGACATCCACAGTGTTGAAGGACACACCTCAATCCACCAAATTAATAAAAAGGTACGATGCAAGTGTGTTTCAATTGTGTCTCCTTGTAGCACCCCTGCCAGGACCTTAAAAAGTCTGTTTCACCATCATCAAGCAACGTTTTGGCCACATTAATACATACACATATTTTACAGTTACAGTAGGTCCATATCTATTTGGACACTGACACAAAGTTTTCTTTTTCTTGTTTATTGAAACATATTCAATTCATAGTTGATAGAGATGGACATAAAGTCCGGCTTTCAGCTATATTTTGAGGATATCCACATTAAAATGATCTGAATGATTTAAGAGTTCAGTTCCTTAACATAGATATTTTTGTACTGCATGGCTCAACCTAGGCCAGTCCAGCTCGGCTGAGGTTCAAACCGAGGTTCAGTGCTTTTGCATTAGCTCTTATAACCCAGGTCCACCCCGATTTCTGGAACCTCGAGAGCTGTGGTTACAATTGGGCTGGGCTGCTCAGAATAGCTCATTAGCTTATTAGCCTGTGCTCTAGAGTGGGTCAACCCTTCTGCATTGAGCTGCTTCAGCCAAGCTCCCATTGCCTGTCACAGCTTCAGCCAAAATCTTTTTGCTTGCTGCACCATCTCCATCCTCTTTGTCTGGTTCATCTCCATCCTCTTTGTCTGGTTCATCTCCATCCTTTTTATGGTCTTCAGTCCCCACATCAGCCCCAGAGTCTCTAACTCCTGTTTTCCCTGAGACATCAATGCCTTCTCCAGTTCCCAAGTCTCCTTTTCCAGTGCCCAGTCATCTACGTCTCCTCCGGCCTCCAAGTTTGTTCCTGCCACCAAGCCTGTTCCTGCTCTCGAGTCATCTAGTTCCATATCTGCTTCTGTTCCCAAGCATTCTGGTTCCTCATTTGCTCTCCAGTCATCCTCATCTGTTCCTGATGTCTAGTCGCCCATTCCTGTTTCCAAGCCTCCTTGGTCTACACTGGTTCCCTGGTTTCCTGATACTTTGCCAACCTCAGAGTTTCCTGAGTCCACATCTGCTCAAGAGACCTCCTAGATTCTGGCCTGGCAGGCCCAGGACCAACCTACTGAGTTCCTGCTTTGCTTTGGCTGGGCCCTGCGCCAACCAAGTGTGGGCGGGGGCAAGCGGACTGTCAGCTGCAGGGAAAGTGTCTGCAGCACAGAGGAGTGAGGAAAGGGGGCTGGTTGATGGTTATTTCTATGTTTTTTTTTTACTTTTTACAGGCTCTGAGATGTAAAATAAATTTGAAGCTGAGATTTTGAAAAATTTGAACCGGGCCAGGATTTGAACCGGCCCCGGGACCTTTCTGGGTGGAGTTTGCATGTTCTCTCCGTGCATGCGTGGGTTCTCTCCGGGCACTCCGGCTTCCTCCTACACACCAAAAACATGACTGTTAGGTTAATTGATAACTCTAAATTGTCCCTAGGTGTGAGTGAGAGAGTGAATGGTT
>JARVGW010223493.1:0-12558 GCA_031762495.1 Anablepsoides rubrolineatus | reverse complement strand
ATAGTTGGCCAGAACTCCTGAATCAAGATCAGGTTTCTTAAGTAAAGGTTTAATTACAGCGACCTTAAAGCTCTGTGACACATAACCATTAATCAGAGACAGATTAAGTAAATCTAAAATATGGATATTAATTAGAGGAAATGCTTCTTTAAACAGTCTGGTTGGGATGGGATCTAACAGACAGGTTGATGGTTTGGATGAAGCGATTATTTTAGATAATTCAGAGAGCTCAACAGGACAGAAACTGTCCCAACATAAATCAGGTTCTAGTGACACTAAAGCTGCCTCATCTGACAGAGAATCAGAGGCAATCATTTTAAATAATGTTTAGCATCATTATGAAGCTTAGATATTACCCTTTTTAAATCTGCAATTCCAGATACCTTTATTCTAGACCAATAATATAAATCCAGTTTTCAAACCAGCATTCTCAAACAAAACTTGTTTGTTGCCAGGCCAGGTGACAAATGGCCAAATTTAGAGAAAATATGCATCATTTTGATACTTCTGAGATGGAGAATTTAAAAATAATATAAAGTCAATGTTGACAATTGTTTCTCACTTTGCCAGCACAAATCAGAAATATTTACAACAGAATTACTTCTAGATTATTTCAATTACCAGAAAGAGTACTCAAATATTATGAACAAGAAATTTTCAAAAAAAGAGCAAAGTTGTTAAACTTACATAAACAGTCACACACAGTATATTGTCTGGCTCTAGTTTAGCTTTAACTCTAATAATATTTTATTAAAAATATGTCCATTAAAAATGTCATCAAAAACATCCACACTGGTATCTCCTTTCTCTAGTGGTAAAACTGACTGATTTTACACAAAGTACAGATTTTTAGATTTCATTCAACATTTTCCTACATCAATAATAAAAGCACAACCTGGCTATCATCCGTTTTCTTCTTAGCTTTGACAGTTTTCGCTGCTACTCGTTTCCTCTTTTCTGGTTTTGTCCTCTTTGTTTCTCCTGTTGAGTGTTCCTCTTGCTCTGTTTTCTCCGCTCCCTCAGAGCCATCTGCAGAAAAAAAACAAATAAAATAAAATAAATAAAAACAAGGGAAAATCATTTGTTAAAACCTCTAAGAGTTAAGTGCATTCACAACCTAAACTGAATTATGGTCAGTGGTGAAGACTGGAGGCAAGAGAAGTAGTGTTCAGAGAAGAGGTTGGATTTTATGTATATAAAAGTGATAAATTCCTGTTTAGGAGCTGAACTGTGACCACCTTTATTTAGTCTAAGCTCTAGAACTATACAATTAGAGACATACATTTGTTTTTGTTTTTTTAAACCAGACTTAAGTGTTCTTGTCAGGAATAACTGCATGTTACCTGAGGTAACAACAATGTAGCAGATCTAAAACCAAGCATCTGGTTATATTTAGCCTCCCTGTTGCTACCCTTTTTCACTGCATTCCTCTTGTCTAACGCTATGAGGTCATGCTCAGACCTTTTACCATTGCACGGTCAGAAGATTTAGGGCCGATCCAAAGTTAAAATTAACTGTAAAGTTTTGAGTTTTGGATGTTTCTAGTTTTTAGCTGTGAAGCTCTTTCAGTTCTCCTAAAATATCAAATCACACATGTACACTGTGTACATCCCTTTTCTTAAAGGTGACAAACAAACCAACAATTATCAAGAGTCAAAGTCTGAATGTGTCTGACTATGGAGCATTGGAGTTATGATAAAAAATATGTTCCTACTTGTCTGGATAAAATATGACTTCAATCAATTTGTTCTCTCCCAATCAGTAGAGCTTCAGTATTACAACATTAACTGCTAATAGAAAACAGCAGCTGAAACATGGTAAATGGACTGAACTTAGAGCACTTTATCAAGTCCTTCTGGACCCCAAAGCACTTTACACTTACAGATATTCACACACTGATGATGGCAAACTACACTGTAGCCACAGCTGCCCTGGGGCACACTGACAGAGGTGGGGCTGCCATGCACCGGCACAACCAGACCCTCTGACCACCATCAGTAGGCAAGGCGGGTGAAGTGTCTTGCCCAAGGACACAATGACTGAAACGGCTGGACGGGGGATCGAACTGGCGACCTTCCGGTTCCAGGACGACTCCCCTAACCACTCCACCACAGTCGCCCATAAAACATGAAATATATAATAAGAGTCAGGGTGGGAGCAGGAGCCTTAGGGTGAAAACAGGGGACACCTGGACAGGTCTCCAGTCCATCACAGGGGAACCCTGGACAGGTCTCCAGTTCATTACAGGGGACACCTGGACAGGTCTCCAGTTCATCACAGGGGAACCCTGGACAGGTCTCCAGTCCATCACAGGGACACAGACAGAGACAAACTATCCACCCTTCCAATCATGCTAGAGTCACACAGTGAGCTCCAGAATGTTTTAAAACTGAGAACTCTGAGATCTGAGTTGTAATCCCTTATTATTAATAACAATTTATCATATCAAACATAGACCATTATTATTGATCTTTTTTGTGAGGAGTTTTTAACATTAAGATGTATTCAGGCAGACATACAGCATATACACATATACATTAATTATTATTAATACTATAATTAAAGGTGAGTCATGTAAATTTATGTTTATATGAAACAAGCAGTCCTTTGTGTTACTCTGTACCCCTGAAGTAGCTCTCTGCCTCAAAAAGGTTGATGATCCCCTCTATAGTTGATGTTTAACTATTGTAAGCAAATGTTTTACAATAACACATAGTTACATTACATTTATGTCAGATTTTCAAATTTCTTGTCAACGTTACACATTTATTTTGGCTGTTGGTGGGCTGCCAAAGCGGCCCTACCACCAGGTTTAGCCAGTTTTCTGGGGGAAACCCAGGGTTTGTATACTCACCCATAATGTACATGCACAAAATATTGTGACAAATTTTCTCTCAAAATTATTACAACGCTGTCGCAAGTGCCTCAAAATCTTCTCAATTTAGTTTCCTTAAATTCTAGAGGGGTATAGCTGTTTTGAGACACCTGCATGGGAGTTCTGTAATGACTGAAAACATCCGACAACCCTTGCAAACAATCCAAAGGGGGAAGGGGGGGTCCACTGGACAAAACACATGACAACATTTTGTCATCACCTATCCCTCATGATGACATCACTCATTCTCATTTCTCACCTGTCTTTACAATCTTAAACATTTCTGCTGATCTTTATCTATATGGTGCTTCATCCTATACGCAGATGTAAGATGTTGCTACTGCTGAGCTTGTGAAATGTGGCTGAGAAACTCGAGGGCATCACTGATCTGCCACAGTGGACCAACACTCCGAGCCAAGAGCTCTCCCCAAAAGGCATGCCACACAATAACATGTGACAAAAATTTTATGCCTCGTCTTTTAATTTACCATCTGCAAATCAATTCGGCAAGGTTTTTTTATTGCATGCTTCCTCTTGAGAGCCCTTTTGTTTATCACTGTTCTTTGAGGCCATTTAAGGACTACAGAAATATTGACAGCTGAGGGAAAAATGCTAATGGTAAAAAAAAGAGATTGGGAAGTATCTAATTATTGAGATAAGGACTTCATGATATGATGTTGGTATTTAATAAGGCATAATTGAAGCCAGCTCTCTATGAAGAAAAACAGTGATCCACGGTTTTGATAGAAAGTAAGACATTTGTTCCTGGTTACCACTGATTGTGTATCGTTTTAATAACACATGCATTTACCAATCAGCTTTGAGAGAGAAAGAAGTAAAGAAAATGTATCAAACATTTAAGAGTTAAGTCCTTTTTAAAAATATTTTGTTATAATCAGCAATGTGTTTTTTGCTTATGTAAATATACCCAAATGGCTGATTGAGCTCTTAAAAAAGGACCATCCAGAAGCACAGTTAAGGTGGTTGAAGTCATAACATTAAATGAAACCACCTGACATTGGTGTTTCGTGCTCAGTGAGCTGTGAAGTACTCAATGATACGCCTGTGGGCACAGAAGTTAACAAAATGTTTAAATGAGTTTAAGGGGCTGATGCGGCAGGTGGGCTGACTCTTTAAATATGTTTAACTATTGACATAATGATTTACATTTAACCTAAGAGTGGTTGGATTGGGATTTATTTTATTGCTATTTAGGGAGTAAAGAAAAGTTGTTTGTCTTTAGAGTTGGAGAAGGGTTGATGAGTTTCAGAGTGTTCAGTCTTCTGATGTTTGCGTTTGTGTGTGTGTGTGCGAATGAATGCAGTTTGGCCTTTTCACATTGTTTCTGGTTTTTACCTTAGTTTTTGTTAATGAATATTGTTACTGTGCAATATAACCTAAGTTTGTGTTTAATTCAATTTTAAAGCTTGGTGAGTACCAGAATTTTTAAAATCATGTCCTTATACATAAAATCCAAGTTAAACCAGTTAGGTCCATACCTACATTTGGGCAGAGACATTTTCCAAATTTCAGTTCTGCATATTACCTTAATGAATTTTGAACAAAACATTTCAGATTCAGTTGAAGTTAAGACTCTCAGCTTTAATTTATTGATCCAATCTAGACATTGTATTCTTGAGGCTTATGAGTGGCTTGCACCATGCAATGAACCCTCTGTATTTTCTTTCATATAGTCTTCTCTTAAATGGTAAATTTGGATATAGATATGTCTACCTCTTGGAGAGTGTTGTTCACTTGGTTGGAGGTTGTGAAGGGGTTTCTCTTCACCATGAAAATTGTTCAGCCATCAACCACCATAGTCTTTCATGGGCATCCAGGTCACTTGCTCGCTTGCTTTCTTTCTCAGGATGCACCAAAACTATACATTTTGCCACTCCTAATATTGTAGCAATTTCTCGGGTGTTTTTATTTTTTATTTTTCGCAGCTTAAGGCTTGTTTCACTGCATGTTTTCTTCACAGCAAAATCTTCCAAATGCAAGCACCACACCTCAAATTAACTCCAGGCTTTTTATCTGCTTAACTGAGAAAGACAGGAATTACCCACACTTGCCCATGAAATACCCCTTGACTCAATTGTCTAATTACTTTTGGTCCCTTTAAAGGTAGAGTGAACATATGCTAAGAAGCTGAACTCCTAAACCCCTCATCCAATTTAGATACCCTCAAATGAATGCTGAAAGTCTGGATTTATGTCCATTATAACAATAACTGTAAATTAATATTTGTCAGTCTGTTTGTTGATGTTGAATTACTAAAGGGTGAAGTGTTGTGGTTTGATAAGGATTTTTTTTTTTTTGCATAATATGGCATAATGTTATCGCAACGGCTCATGTCCAAAGCAATTGTTTGAAAAATAGCAGACATTGAGCCATTTAAAGGTCTTTCAAAATCCAAGAACTTAACTTCATCTTAACTGATGGTGGAGTCTGAAGAATGAAACCTATAGGCTTTAAGACTCATACAGAGCAATAAGGTTCCAGCTCAGATGACCATGGATCAATGAGAGCCAATAACTTTGGAGAGAAATCGCATACAAGGAAATGGAGCATCCCAGTAATCTCTAATGGACGATCAATAGAGTTGACTGGTTTTAATGGACAGTCAATAGTGCTGACTGGATGTAATGAGTATCAATCGACCTGTTTTAGGAAACAGATGATTGTTTCTGTTTAAGACAAATGGTCCAGGATTTTTTAAGTCATTAAGTAAACTGTAAGTATGCTGACAAAAATGCCTATAAAGTGAGGTTGTGAAAACTAAAAATTAAGTTATACATTCATATTTGGATAGATTTTCATCTGTTCTAGATAACACTTTGGGCTTGGAGTAGTAGAGCAACAATTTAAACAGGAGTTATTCCTAAATCACAGGGAACTTTCTTCAATTTCAATGATAAAAAAACAAAAAAATATCCTCATCATTAGATGTCTGCTATCATCTTAAAACATATCTAAATTACTTTGGTTCGTTATCAGAATATTTGTATTGTTTATGTATCCATATTTATTATGGTGTGTGTTCCCCTGGGTAAAAAATAAAATGACTAATATGCTAAATTAAACCCTAGAAACAAAAACATTGAAGTCTACTTAAAGGAATACAACACCATATAGTTCTTGCTGGTATAGGGCCTAGGGTTGCAAAAATAAAGGCCCATATTGTTACTCATAATAATTGTGCCAACTAGAATTGGGCAAATGTACCATTTTGAAGTCAAATGGCATTAAAGATTATGTGAGATCTGTTAATAACATCAAAATAAGTATGTATGTTGTGTTAGCCAGAGTTTGGAATATTTTGCAGTATGTGACATCTAACTTCATATAAATCAGCATTTATAGAACAAAATTGCTGGAGGTCACAATAATTCATAAATGATCAAATATTCCCAGTGTCAGTAGATGGCTTTCAAATTGTATAGTAATATTATTCAGAAGATTTTTTTAAACTGTTCTACTCTTTTAACCAAAATAAGCATAAGCTATAAAAACAAAAAGTGCCAAACCACCTAAACTATGCAACTATGCAAACAAAGTCAAAGATGTGTCCTGGTCTCAGACTGATCTGACAACGTAAGATGATCCGCTTGTTTGGTCCGGAACAAAAGTGGATTTAATTTTTTTCATTTGTTATGGTTTGCATTCACATTGGGCTTTTTTGCAAACAAACTATAACTCGTAAACAAAGCCAGACAGTGACGGTCATGCTCCCATTGGACAGAAAGGACGGGGGTGGGGCTGAGCACATGTTTAGGGAGGAGTTATAGAGTTGGATGACCACTGGTAGGAACGACCTCCTGTGGCGCTCTGTGATGCATTTTAGTGGAATGAGTATTTCCCTGAATGTGCTTCTGTGACTCATTACTGTGTTGTAGAGAGGATGGTAAACATTGTCCATTATTCCCCGCAGCTCCTCTCTGACACTGCTGTTGGGGAGTCCAGCTCTATTCCCACAACATCACCAGCTTTATGAATCAGTTTGTTGAGTCTGTTGGCATCTGCCACCCTCAGTCTGCTCCCCCAGCACGCAACAGCATAGAGGATGGCACTCGTCACCACAGACTCATAAAAAATACTGAGCCACATCTGGGAGATGTTAAAGGACCTCAGATGTCTCAAAAAGTAGAGACGACTTTGGCCTTGTCTGTAGACCAGTGGTTCTCAATCCTGGTCCTCAAGGACCCCTACCTTGCATGTTTTAGTTGTTTTCCTGCTTTGACACAGCTGATTTAAATCAAAGAGTGATTGACAGACTTCTGCAGAACTTAAAGACTTACTGCAGAGCAGGGAAACAACTAAAACATGCAGGGCAGGGGTCCTTGAGGACCAGGATTGAGAACCACTGCTGTAGACGACCTCTGTGTTTTTGATCCAGTCCAATTTATTGTCAATGTGTACCCCCAGATATTTATAATCCTCCACTGTGCCTACGTTGACCCCTCTGATGGACACAGGGGTTAAAAGTGTCTTGTTCCTCCTCAGATCCACCACCAGTTCTTTTGTCTTGGCCACATTGAGCTGTAGGTGGTTCAGCTCACATCAGGAGACAAAGTCCTTCACTGTCACTCTGTACTCGTCCTCCTCATTGCCGCAGATACATCCAAATATTGCTGAGTCATCAGAAAATTTCTGAAGATGGCAGGTCTTTGTACAGTAGTTGTGGTGTCTGTGGTGTAGAGCGTAAAGAGGAATGGAGAGAGGACAGTTCCCTGTGGGGCTCTGATGTTACTGACCAGACTTTCAGACACACAGTTCTGCAGTCTAATACTGTCAGGTAGTCCGTAATCCAGGACACGAGGAGGGCATCCACTTGCATCCCTCTCAGCTTGTCCCCCAGGAGAGCAGGCCGGATTGTGTTGAACGCACTGGAGAAGTTGAAGAACAAGACTCTCACAGTGCTGGCTGGCTTGTCTAGGTGGGCATAGACTCTGTTCAGCAGATAGATGATGGTGTCCTCTACTGCTAGGCAAGGCTGATATGCAAACTGAAGGGGGTCAAGGAGTGGCTGGATTATGGGGCGGAGCTGTTCCAAGACGAGCCTCTCCATGGTCTTCATAATGTGGGATGTCAGAGCCACTGGCCTGTAGTCCTCATTGTCCCTGGGTCATGATGTTTTTGGTACTGTAACAATGCAGGATGTTTTCCACATCACTGGGACTCTCTGGAGACTCAGACTCATATTGAAGATGAATTGCAGTACTCCACAAAGCTGGGTGGAACAGTCCTTAACCACCCTGGGTAGGACACCATCAGGGCCAGGAGACCTGTTAGTGTGAAGTTTATGCAACTGACTACTTACCTGGTTGGCAGTCACACTCACTGTAGAGGAGACGGGTGGAGGAGGGGTAAAGGTGTTAGGTGGGCTGCTCCCGGGAGGAAACAGGTTTTCAGGGAGCGGTGGGGGAGTGCTCTGAGAGGGCTGTTGAGGATCATTTGAAGAGGTCTGGTGGTGGGGGATGAGTCATAATGTTTCAAATCTGTTGAAAAATAAATTTAGCTGATTGGCCCTGTCCACGTTGCCCTCCATTCCTCTGATGTTGCTGGACCCAAAGCCGGTGATTGTCCTTATTCCACTCCAGACCTGTCTCATGCTGTTATGCTGGAGTTTACACTCCAGTTTGGATTTTTTGAAATTGGGTATGACTTCAATTCATTTAGCTTAGCAACAGTGACCTGTGAAGTCCAAAAAGGCACATGTTTTATGTAGTTGGTTCTGTTCGAGTCCAGTCTGTATTCACACCAGAAGCAAACCGCACCAGTTTGTTTGGAACTGAACCGAGACCACCTCAAAAAGTGGGGTCCGGGTCCGGTTCTTTGGTCTGCACCAGAGTTCGCATGAGTGTATTCACATGCGTAGCGGACCAAATGTGTCAGGTGTGAATACACCCTAAGAATGTTTGGAAATAAGTGGACTCTCTGATGACTTCATTAAAATTTGTTCAGGGGTTCACACGACATACGGCAAACGAACACTGGAGTTGGAAAATCTGAACTTTTTCGACGCGAATCAAGGCTTTAAGAACAGTTTTGACTTGTGTCTGACCTCAAAGTGCACAATTTTGATGCTAAAATCGCATTTGGTGTGAATGCAGCATAAGGAAGAGTCCAACTACTTTGCGGAGAAAACAAATTTCGACAGCCAATATCCACAATTTAATTATTTCAGCCACTATAAGTTTGTGGGCATTTCTAAATAGTGCGATTAGAAAAAAAATTCCCAAAAACTTTTTTATGCAAACTATGAAGATGACAAGAAGTTTGCTCAAGTCAATTTTTGTAACTTAACCGTCAGCTTCTGCTCTGGGAACGAAACAGATCATTTCAGCAGCAGCATACAGAAGCTCAATGGTATGGCAAGCTGCTTTTACACTTAATGAGTACTTCACCACAATTAATCCCATTCTCCATTTGCAAGTCTCAGTCTATTTGGTTCTGGTCTGTTAAGTTCTGTTCAGGTGTGTGTATAATTAGTATGCCTTTTGTGAATTATTTAGAAAATACAGATGTCATGCTCGTTCCTTTTCCTGTTGGTGGGACAATCTTCCCAATCTTTGTAGACTGACTCCAGTGCAGCCCCGGCGTCTGGCAAAAATAGGATAGAATCTAATTTTGGCAGTCGCCGTCTGCTCACCGCCACCCTGCGCTGCCAGTGTAAATACTCTCATTGATTATAATGGTTGTGTATTTGCTGCGAAGGTTGGACCACAGCAGAGCAGAGCGGATTTGCATCTAGTGTAAATTAGGGGTAAGTCTCTCAGCTGGCCTGGAAACACCTTGGAATCCTTCCAGAAGAGCTGGAAAAGATGGCTGAGGAAAGAGAGGTCTGGGCCTCCCTGCTCAAGCTGATGCTTCCACGACCCAACGTGGCAGATAATGGATGGTGGTTCACAAGACATTTAGTTAGAGATGACTCCAAGAGTTAATGTTAAGTTTTAAAAGTCTGTTAGTGCTAACAGTATCTGCTGTGAATGACTTTCAGCTACTACCACACCAAATTTTAGCTCAGCATTTTTAAACTACATCAAGTGTTATATGAGATACTTTGCTATCAGCCAGACAAATGAATACACAAATTACATCACTGCCTACACTTTGACAGCCAGTTTACGAAAAGCAACTCCATACATTAAGGTCTTCTGCATTAAAACAAGTTCGATGTTCAAAGTAGGGCTGGGAAATAATTCAGTAAATTATATATAATTAAATCGAGAGAGAAAGATTCAGAGCGATAGACAATATCAATATTAAACAAAAACAACATGTATTGTGATAAACTTCTGATCAATTTCGATACAAAATACATCAGATAGAATGTGGATAACTTTACCTAACTCTTATCCACACCCACACAGCATTCTGGGTAATGTAAGCAGATGGAAAGCTTTAGCCACTTGACCTCTCATGGCCCAAGTAAGCAATGTTGGTGGCATCAATTAATTCACTGACTCTTTGGTAAGCTAGCAAAATCCTCTTAAGTAACATGTGCAGTAGCAGTTTAATGTTTCTCCACCATGCATAACTGCTTAAAAATAAAAAAGAACGACATGGAGTGAAAGGAGAAAATGAGTGCAACCGCTCGAGAAGAAAATGTGGATAATAGAGAAAAGGTCAAGGCACAAGTTTGGCAGTATTAATCAGCCTTTTTTCTGATTTTTCTGATTTGAAATGATTGAAATGAATCATGATACAATTTTCAGCCTTAATGCCCAGCCCTAGTTCAAAGGTTCTTTTTTCAAATTTCTTTTACAATCACAGCTGCAACACATATCTAAGTTGTTGAGTTGCTATATTATCCTTAACATATTTTCTAATTTCAGTCGTATAAGAAGAATAGGAAATCACAAAAATAATGCAATGTCTTGTCTGGGTGACAGAACTTCATTTCAGTTACTGATCTGTGTACTTTACTCACTAATGTTAGATTGGCATGCCAGCATCCACATGTTTAAGTAAAGCTAGTCCTGGCTGGCAGTGTGGGATCAGAGCTCCTGGGGATGCGGTACAGCAGGTGCTAATCAGCGATACAAGGCCATGTAAATAACCCAAAGCTTTTAAGCTTTCACACAAATTAGAAGAGCAAATCGCTATTTCCTAATTTTGACAACATATTGGGACATGGAAGGTGTGTACCAAATCTGGACAGAAAGATTATTTTTGGTACCAAACTATTGCTTAAGGTCCTCCCAACTAGAACGATTTACTTTGATAAATATTACATAAGTTACTACTTAGTTGTTATAGTCCCACTGGTTCAGCAAAGGACATTTTTTTTATTTATGTCAAAATATTGTGTAAAAATAGAATTTGTGACATTACATGTGGGCAGAGTTTTTCATGTCATTGCTTGAGATTGATTTGGAAATCGTACAGTCCACACAGAATGAGAACAGACCACCACTGCCGTCCTATCATACAGTTGATTAAAAGGTAATCTTAAATAAATACACATTTGAGAAAAGCTTTAAAATGATGCAAATCATTCAAATTAAAACTCAAGCCATTTCTACTTTTTTAAACACTTCTACTCTCTTATTAACATGACTTTGGTTCAGAATACCCCCCACCTTTTTTTTTCATTTCTTCAGACTTTAAATTCTCTTCTTTATCTTGTGGATGAACATCTCTAAAACGTCTTTAATTTTTTGTATTCAATGTTGATCAGTACAAGCCAGTGATGGAGTACACCAGTAATCTACAATCTGGCATGAGAATGAACATGAGAGTTAAATATATTTGTGCAGAAAGTAAATCTCGGTCAAAATTTTAGTGCACGTAAATGAGGGGAGTTTAGTCTTTCAGTAAGTGTCTTACCACAGAGTCTTGTTTAACAAAAACAACTCCTGTAGGACAGCTTACATCACTGTAAAACAATGTGGACTGTAACTCATGATCTTGCTCACCAACAAATGGATGTTGTTTTGCTTTCCACAATTTTGGGGGCCATTTGATTTACAGATTTGCAACTATGATGTGGGAAAGAACACCCACAAGGCTTAGGACATACAAAACAAATGACTCAACAAAACTGTAACAGAGGGAAGAGTGAAACAAATATTGTTCAAAATGCCAATTCAAAAATATAAACTGGCCACACAGTAATGCATAACCTCATACTAGAAGTAGTTAGACTTTGTCTTACTGTTGTACTGTAACTAAAGAAGCATTAGAATAAGAGAATCCTGAAGACTGACAACAATAAGTTAGCAAAGTATGAGTTTTCTAATACCTAACATTGAATCTCTTATAAGATTTAAGGAGTCCTTTTTTGAATCAATGAAAATATATTTATGCAATTAATTAAAACAAAGTCTGAAACCAATGAAGAGAGTTCCTTACAGCAACAATCATGTGACTCTTAATGTTATTAACGTATTGCTACTCCTCCCACTTGGCTCCTTTGGAAGAACATTGATGGTTCAGCACTTGTGGCATTGACAGACGTATAAAACTGTGTTGTAAAATTAACCACATTTTAAAACATTTTGTAGGTAGACTGCAACGATCAGCTAGTATTAAAGGGGTGATGTTATGTGCTTTCCAAGCCTATATTCCAAATTTATACTAAAATAAAGTAACTATGTCAAATTTCAGCTTATGAAATAGCTTAATATTTGTAAAAATCCCCAAAACATATTTCTTCTCATCTTGGCAGTATCTAAAAG
>JARVGW010223286.1:0-12599 GCA_031762495.1 Anablepsoides rubrolineatus | reverse complement strand
TTGAAAATGATTTGCAAGTCATTGTATTCTGTTTTTATTTACGATTTACACAACGTGCCAACTTTTCTGGTTTTGGGGTTTGTAAATAGAGGTGGATGGTTCTGCTTGCATAGAAAATGTTTTCGACTAATCTACATTTGAAAGTGGTTTTCACCCCTTTTATCTAGTGATGTGCAGATCAATACTGAAATAGTGATACCCCCGTTACTAGAACTTCATGCTCTAAAATTGATACTAAAATCAGATTATAATTGATACTTCAGTCATTCAAGTAATGTATATCATGAGCAGCTACACAGTAGAAATCTTGTATGGCATATGCAGATAAAACTACTTTTTTCTTCTGCCTGGGTAAAGCGTCACCACAGTCAGTAACTGTCTGTAGATGTTATGTGTTCATTCATTTCATAATAATTTGTTCATGTAGTATAAATTAAAATGCAAGTTTTCAGCAGTAGGTCTTGTTAATTAAGTAATAATGTGTTTTAATGTTTTTTTCATTCTTATATTGTTTAAAACACCATTTATTTGTATGATTGTGTCTTCTGTTTATTTTTTTCTGTTGTATTATCTTGACTTTATTGTAAATGAGGACATTGCATTAATACACTTCATGAATAAATAAATTACTCAGTAATCTTAATGAAGCTGTGATTTAAAATTGACTACTTTTTTCTTAAACCAGACATGTTAAATGTATTTGCACAAAGTATCAGATCAATATCACCAATACCAGCCTGAGTTTTACTCTGTATCAGGGTTGGAACAAAAATCTGTGGTATCACTGTTGTCATTTTTTTTTCTTGGTTTCTGAACAGAACATGTTTTGATCCTTAAAGGAACTACTGAAGGACCTCCTACAGCTTTTATGTGAAAGTATAAATGCATTGCTGTCATGGTCTCTGTTTATTTTTCTTTTTTTTTCTAGTGCTTTTGTGTTCCCTGTGTGTCTCTGCCCTGCTGTCTGTCATTCCTTCAGCCACACTCACCTGTTTCCTCTTGTGTCGTCTCCAGGTGTTTCTCATTAGTCTTGTTACATTTTTGCTTAATAAAATACCCATTTGCCTTTCCTCTGGACTCTGCCTGTGCCCTGGGTCAGTCTGCCTCCTTCACCTCACAATTGGATATTCTTACATCCACCGTAGCCACTGTATAAAATGCTGTGACAATTAGAGAACAGCAGTCTGAGCCGAATTATGTTGCTTTACATTCACCTAATTAAACACTGCTGATGTTTTGTTCACAGTGAAGCTGTGTAAAACAGCTGATGGCTGTCAGCACACCATGTAGTATACTGTGAAACATTTTATAGGTTTAAACTATTTAGTCTTTCTTTTAACACTCAATTGTTCAATGTATTATTGTCCTCCGTCGCCAGGGTGCAGGGGACTTAAGACACTCTCCGTCTGTCGGTTCACCCATCCGTAATAATTTCAGAGAAAAATACACCAAACTTGGTATGAGTTATCCATGTTGCATACCCGACCATACCATGTGTTCACCTGACATCGTCAATTTAATCAAACTCTAGTTTGTTTGCCTTGAAAGTCTGGTTCATTTGGAGAAGTGTGAATGCATAATCAAACTCTGATGCGGACTAATAAAGTGAACTCTGGTCTGCCTGAAAACGTAGGTTTCAGTTTGGTGTGGTTCAATTGCATGTGTGAACGCCAAGCGGACCAGAGACCAATCCAAAAGCAGGAAGTGGCCTACAATGTAGATCATTCTGAGTAATAATGGTATGAAAGTTACTTATATCTTGTAAATACCTCACTAGATGTCTGTATAAGGTGGCCATCACTGCTGTGAAGTTGGATGTGCTCCTTCTCAGTGAACGCTGCTTCATATGGAGCTGTCTTAAGGCCTCAACATGCTGCAGCCGAACTGCCAAAATCGTGCCGAAATGTCGCAGTTTCATGACGAAAATTACATCATCCTGTTTGCATTGTCGAAATTTCGGCACGTCTTGTCGCAACCCGCGGGTCGAACTTTTTTACCCCCCTCCACATAAGAACATACGAACTATATTGTGTGATTGGTCAGAAGTTCGTGGGAGTGTTTGTTTTTGCTGAAAGCGCTGAAGACGCTGTGTTTTGCTTCAACCGCTCGCTTCAAAAAGAAAAAAAGAAAAAAAAAATCACTCCCAGAGCCGACTGTTGTACCAGGAAGCAGTGATTTATAAAGATAGTCAAATGGCCAGAAACTCACAAAAGAGGATAAAACAGACTGTTTTCACGGAGGAATCTGACTAATAAAACCTTTGGAGCTTAATCTGGGACCAGTTTGTGGATAAAAACCGTCGCAACTCTTGGATTTTTTTTCTTTTCCGCATTGGACCTCCGGGAATAAATCCCAGGCAGTGACGTATGTTGCAGTGGGAGGGGTTTCCCCAGGAGCTCGGCGCGGTTTGTCTCAGGAACTATGAAAGGTCTGTGCGAAAACGAACGCCGAAAAACCACGTGACGGCGCATCGACTGGTCGGCTGCCGAGCGACCATGCTGAGGCCTTTAGCCACCTTGTGTGGGAAAACAATATTTTCAGTGGTTCCACTTTATCTTCCACTCATTCTGAGCACATTATGTCTGTTAGGTAGTATGGCTCAACAGGAGATGCCCAGTTACAGCTGGACAAATCAAATGTCCAACGCAAGTGGCCCGGGGAGCAGCCCCTCCCAAATAAAATTAAAAGAAGAAAGGTGAGCGGGTAAAGCTAGTAAATATGTTAAGAAGAAAGGAGAAAGAGATGGTGGAGCAGAGAAGCTAAGGCGCAAAAAAAGGGAAAAGTTAATTCAAGATGCAGCCAAATGTGCTAAATGTTCAGATACTTTCTGTTAGGGGGGGTCTAAGATCAGTGTGACTAAAGTCACCCATGCCAGTGATGACACGGACCTGAACCTGGCAGCATGGATACATTAGGTTAACAAAAACACTATTAATAGCTCATACATGTCAAGTAGTACCGATTGTCTGTAAATTACACTGATTTTTTCCCCATCTTGCTGGGTATACAGATGTGTAGGGCAATCTCATGAACTTTATGACAAATCACATAAGCCTGTTTGTGAACCCAGCCATGAAACATACAAAGAAAAGAACATGGTGCCTGAGGTGAAATGTAGGGAAGGCTCAGTTAGGTTCTGAGGCTGCTTTGCTGCAACTAACAAAGGCTACCATGTATGTGTGCAAGGTACAATTAAATCTCAAGACTATCAAGGCATTCTGGAGTAAATTAGGCTGACCAGTTTCAAAAAGTTGGTCTCAGTTGCCCATTAAGGTTTTTCCAACAAGATGATGACCTAAAACAAACTAAAAACATCCAAGAATAGCTAAGAACCAAACATTGGACCATTTTAAAGTGGCTATCTGAGCACTGATCTAAATCCTATAAAACATCAGTGGAACAAGCTGAAACCCTCAGGCTGCAGACGGAACCTGCAGAGAAATAATCAGAGCTATCCACTTGCAGTTGAATCAACCAAGACAAATATTCCTAGGTCAGAACAGGGCCCAGGACGAATCATGCTGTGGTTTCAGTGGTCAGCTGCCTGCAGTAACGATGGTACCAGGAGACATATTTTTGTTGAGAGGTAGTTTGGAGCTTTGTTGCTGTGAGGCTGTGCCGGCAGGAAGAAGGTATTTAATATTAATTTGTTATGCTAATTTAGCTGCTGTATTCCCACAGTGAAAAACCCAGTGAAGTGTGGTGTGATAATAAAAGTGTGTGTAGGAGTGTGTGTATGAGCAAAAGCACATTACAGGTTTAAGTACCAGCACTGAACTCTTGGTGTGTAATGACTAATAATTTTCTGTTTACAGGATATCATATGAGGGAGCATCTGCAGTTAGAAGTAAAACACAAATGTCTGATCGAACTGACAGCTTAAATTGTTATTGCATGTTTTCAAACTATCAACCACTAAACTGTGGAACTCCTTATAGGCGAAAGTCTGCAAAACATGATTGTCAAGTTAGAAACTGTAGAAATGTACAGATGTAAATCAGATAAATGACTGACAGTTTATATAAAGACCAGTCTCACAATATATTGTAGAGTCAATTGGAGCTCTGATTAACTCAGACTTTATAGCTCATCTTTCACTGAAACGTTTGTCCACATTAGATTATTTGCGATGAATGTGACGTTGCTAACAAATGCTTTAAAGTTGTGCTTTTATTTTGACAAACAACTCACCAGAATTCCATTGCTCAAGTAATAAAACTGAGAAATGAAGCATATCGTTCAATAAAATCTGCATTAATTATTTCCTCAACTCAAACAAGGTCTAATTATTGACTTATCTGTTGATTGCTCAAGACAGATCAATTTGTTTCTTTATTAAGATGTTTATATCGTTTACCTTGTGTGGGAAAAACACAAAGCCACACTGACTCACAGAAGGCTGAACTGTTTATAGGCCACCCAGGGGGCACCAGAGAACACACTGGGGACCGTGTATATAACTTTGTTTGTATATAAAAATCACCAAAGTAATTCTATTTGAATAATTAAAACTCTGTATATCTCAGCTCTTCTTTTTTCCATTTCAAATGAAAAGTTTCTAACTTTTACTGTTATTCTTTCATTATTTTTTATTTATATTATTTTATTTTTTTATTGTTATTTGTTGTATTATTTAACCAGGCAAATCCCATTGAGATCTCAGATCTATTTTGCAAGGGCGGCATGGGCTTGAAAGGCAAAATAGTGGAGGAAAAAGGAGTACCTGGAGAAAACCCATGCAAGCATGAAGAGAACATGCAAACTCCACACAGAAAGACCCCAGGTCCAAACCGGAGATTGAACCCTGAACCTTCTTTCTGTGAGGTGACAGTGCTAACCACTGAGCTGTTGTGCTGCCATAAAGAGATGAAGGTTGAACGTGTTTTTAGGAGAGATGGGGAATAGTGAGGGATTGGGGGGGTGTCACCTTGGCTTGGAAGTAAAGGGTCCTGCATAGATCTGAAGCTTAACAGTCGACTCCTGGTGACATAGTTGTTTGATGTTCATTTTTGCACACACCTTTCGTAGCCCCTGAGACACACGGCACCTCCTGGGAAACCCCTCCCACTGCGGTACATGCTACAGCACAGGGTTTCTTCTATCTGCTTGTGGGTACAACAGTTCTGGAAGTGAGCTGTTGAAGCAAAGTTAAGCATTCGAGTAATTTCAGCATAAACAAAAATGTCCCAGTTTTTGTTATGCAATCGCAACAAGAAGATTCAATTTTGGCAGTTTGGATGGAGTAGGTGGAGGCCTTAAGAAAAATAATATATATATATAAAAATAGGCTGGGAACCACTGGTTTATAACATTGAAAGTGTGGTAACCTAGGTGAGAGCAAAGAAGATTCTTGATGACAATGTAATGCTAATGAACAATGTTTTATCCAGAATGTGGCAGTCAGGAACAAAACAACCGGTTGTCTAAAGAATGACCATGATCACCCCGGCTGAAAGCAGTATGGAAGAACAACTCAGACATCGCTTAATCACAACAAAGAGGTTACACAGCTGTGTTTGACTGATGAAGCTCAGCTCGACAAGAATCTCCTGTATGATTCAATGAGGTGTTTGGAAGATGTTGCCAGAAGCAATAAGGCTCCACAAGGGGTGTCTGTGGTAAGACAAAGCGTATCATCTAGGGGAGGTGAATAAATTGAACAGAGCAGGAGACGCAGCGTAAACAAATCTGATCATTTGAAACCGACTGTAAAGGCAGAACGTTTACGTGAAGTGGAGGAGCAATAAAGAACAGCTGTAGTAGTGGCATGAATGGAGTAAAGTGTGTCGGCTGGTGCTGAGATTATACTCACACATACACACACTCGCACACAAAAGATGTTCCTGGCACTGGGCCATTACAATCTCCCTGCAGGTGCTTCTACGCTAAACTGAACCTCACTGTGTAACAGATGTCAGACACACAAAAACAAAAGGCAGTCCTGGTCAGTGAACTAGTTGTGGATTCTTAAATTTAGTGTTTCCAATCCCATTAATGAAATATGATCATTTTCACAGCTTTTTTTTTTTTTTTTTGCTAAAACACAACAATCTTATATTTAAAAAACCTTTTATAGTTTAAGATATATGTTAACTGAAAAGAATCGTGGAAGTAGAGGACTGTTTATGTTACAGCAAATGGCTTTTCATATGATACAAAAAGACATGACAGGGCTAATATGATGGTATTTAAAGCTCAGTTTAACATCAGATGAAGCAAGTTTTGAAATTATACATGTTCCTCAGGGCTTTTCTTACACTGATCAAAGAAGAATCTGTGTAAAATCATTAAATATGAATGAACCAGTTAATCTATTGCTTCAGTGTGTGCTAGTCTTTTATTAGATTTTATATTCATTTTGAACACAGCGTTCAACAATACAGAGCAATTCAAGTGTAAAGTTTAAAATTGGTTAGATTTTGGACCAAATAGTTTTCTCTGCACTTATTTTTTTAGAGACAAAAAGTCGGAATGAAAACTCTAACATGTTGTTTTTCTCAAAAAATTACAAGACTATATGTCTACAAACATTACAAGTGAAGAGATTTACAAACTTTAGGTTGTGTTAAAGATAATTTAATAGTTTTATTACATGTATTGTGGTTGTGTTATTAATCCTATCATTTGAATGATATGGCATTTTCCCTTTTAGTGCCACAGCTGCATATCAGGAGTGCCAAAACGAAGCAAAACAAGAACAATACATCTAATTTCAGACTTACTGCTGCCTTTCGGCTCTAAATTAGATTTCTACAAGCAAACACAGAGACAGCAGCAAACCTCAATTATTACTATACATCAACCCACCATTATTGTCTAATTAGAGGAATTAACTGGTCTTTAACCTAATTCTGAACAATTTGCTTTATTGACGTCAATGTGGCTGTTGGAAACTCATTACCAGTTACATAACAAGACAGAAAAAATGCAAATGCACTTAAAGATGAACTTTATTAAACACCAGAACATTCTTTTAGTCAAATAAGATAAATAATATTGTTTCTGATGAGAAAATATGTGTAAAGACAGTGTTTTAAGTCAACCGCTATTACAAACAAGGATACCTAAATAAATAAAAAAAAACATTTTTAAATGTGGTAAATTGGTCAGGCCAAGTCTTTTTTTTATATATATTCTGGGTTTTTGGTCCATGCAATGTTTGGTCATTCAATATTTGTTTTGAAAACAAATAATGAAAAATGAAAAACAAATTATTTGTTTTTTGTTTTAAAAAACAATATTGGAAAATAAAAAAATAGAGTTTTTTTCCCAGACAAACTGGAACAGGTGAGAATGCGTGTGACAAGCTGACTGACAAGACACAGGAGTCTGAATGAAATGTGATAAAGGCAATGCCACAACAAACCAAACAAAAAAAAAAAAACAGACCAGAATTCAAACTGAGGAGAACTGAACTAAAAATGAATAACTCAAGGAGTGGTAAATTCTACCAAGACACACAGATATGACATTTGAAGTGATTTTTTTCTCTTGCACCTATTTTGTGTTCAGTGTGTTTAAATGTCCTGCCTGGGTCTCTAGTTTCCTGTAGTTTTCTCCTCTGCCTCAACCACTCACACCTGTATCCTGTTTCATTAAACTCAGTTGTATCCAGTCTTCTAATCAGCCTCAGTCTTTTTTGTCCATCAGCTTCACCTCATCAGTCTGGCATTGTTTGTGCTCCATGCCACATGGTGGAATTCTCCTTTGTGTCTCCTTGAGTGTTTTGGAAGTTGTTGCTGTCAGGTCAGCCTTTTTGTTAATAAATCTTGTGTTTTTACTCAAGCTGCTCGTGTTCAGTCGACATTCCTGCATCCAACCTTTACAAATTTTAGCTCAAAGTCTTTCTTCTACTCAGTCTGATGCAGATACCTCCTCTGGGTTTTATGCTTAGCTGTCTTTTAGTATGTGACATTTTCTGTTTTAAGAGATATATCACATACAATCTAGTCTTCAGAGGCTCTGTTAGATTTTACTATGTGATTAATTGACAAGTTGGACAAATTAGTGGTGATTTGAAATAAAAGCTGTTCAAAGTAAGCGCTTTTGTTAAATTGAAATATCTCCTTATCAAATACTGTGTTTTCTGAGCTTTTTTTTTTCCACTTTACATCACAATACGAAAGTCATAATGCTTTGTGTCATTCTAAATCAATCTTATGTTCAAAATTGTTCAGAAAAAGCACCTCATCGTTTAACTGCCTGAAAAAAAAACATGAAAACATAGTTTCAATTTTGAAATTGCTTCACTGGCTTTCCAGGTTAAGTATTGTAGGTGAAATCCTGTCTAACGAATTTCAAAAGAACAAGTTTTAAATTAGAGGAGACACTTCTCTCTGTGGGTAGAAAAAGGTTCATTTAAAGTCCAAACAGAGTTTGGAACAAATCTAATACTGTGTTCAGATGTTGTAGTGAAAGTCAGAGGAGAACCGCTCCCTGAACCAAACACTCACCTAAGAGCTAATTAGTCAGGGAGAAGCACCAGACTGACAGCAGTTAGAAACCAGGGTAAACTTCAGACGGTTTGCTTCGGGTTCCAGATAGAAACAACATTCTTCAAAGGTAAGCAGCCTTTTTAAAATTATTTACAGAACAACGAATGAGAAATAACAAAAAAAAAAGTCACAAATAGTAACATAAAAAAGTATAAACTATACAATTGCTACAATAACTACTAAAAGTTCAATCTAGTTCTAATCATCTGCAGCTAATTCCAAAACTTCTGTTTTGGAGCTGTAAACACATGGAGTTAGATTTAAACAGCGTGACTTGAGGTTAGGGTGCCTCCTGGATGCCTCCCTGGTGAGGTGTTCCAGGCACGTTTAACTGGGAGAAGACCCAGGACACGCTGGAGGGACTATGTATCTCAGCTGACCTGGGAACGCCTTGGGATTTCTCCAGAGGAGCTGGCCCAAGTTGCTGGGGAGAGTCTGAGTTTCTCTGCTTATGCTGCTGCCCCCGGAACCTGACCCTGGATAAGCATTAAAAAATGAATGGGTAGGTTTAGGCCACAAAAAAATATATGTATGCTGTAAAACACAGTACTAAAATGTTCAAAACAAAGAATATTACTGCTAGTAAACAGTGCAACACACACACGTAGAAATATTCTATATTAGTTTGCACTCTGTTTGTCAGGATCTGTGTATTTTTGGTTACTTAATGCTTTGTGATTTTATATCAGTTATCTTGTTTTGTTTTTCTGCTACTTGTTTTAGTCATGTTTCAGTTTCTTCTTTAGCTTCTCTGTTTTCCTTGTGCCTTTTCTCTTTTACCCCCAGTCAGCCTCTTCAGTGTTGTTCTAGTCAGTCTGCCACTCACACCTGTTTCTACTCATGAATCAACCCAGGTGACTCGACTTTTCCAATCACCTCTGCACTTTATATTCAGTCTCTGTTCCACCACTCTCCAATTCAGCAATTTGCCTGTTATGTGCCGTCTCGGTCCTCCTGGTGGTTTTCTCCCTGAGCCTACTTGAGTTTGTTTTTTTTTATATCAGTTTGATAAACATGTGTATTTTGTACAGATCCTTGTGTCCTGTGTGAATTTTGTTTCATCCTTTAATGGCTGTTGTTGATGCTGAAATTATGCTAACACGATTATTCTTAAACTCTACAACAAGACCAAAAACAAAGTTGTAGAACCACTAAAGAAAGTGGATAATGTGGCCCTAACATGAAGCATAGACATCAATTCACATAATCTGTTGTCAGTGTAATCAGTTTTTTGTACTTTTTTTTTATTATTATTATTATTATTATTACCAAAACCTTGTTTTGTTGTTTGCTCTACATTGTATTATTTGTTTTATTTTTGTCTTTACTGAACTTACGAAACACAATAATTGTTATAGAGTTGTATTGCAGCCCTCTTAGTCAATATTTAAGTTAAACTATAAGGTGCCAAAAGATGTTCATGCCATTTTGTCAGTAACTGGTCAAACAAACAAAAAAAAGATTAAAAAAATATATATAAATACATAATCTGTGGGATAATAAGCTGCCAAGCATCATTAAAATTTGTGAAAAGCTTTTATTCATGTTATGTTGATTTGAAGAAGTAATGAATAAGTTCTTAAAGCATCTCTCCTTCAAACAGAACCACTAACAAACCCCTGCTGTGTTTTATGCCTGAGCAAAGATGCTTTGAATATTTATAAAGAAGAGTTTTATTTATTTTTTGTTGTACTTGTTCAAACCAGTTAAAATAAATTAAGAAACCACACACAAGATAATGATGATAAAAATATCACTTCTAATTAAGCAGATTGTTGTTTTGGAGAATGAGTGAGAACAGAGGTGGAACCTTTAGGCTCCATTTACACATAAAGGATGAGGTCTGAAACCAGGTCTTCTGCTGTGATTCAGCTGATCATGTACACAACACCAGCCGTTATTCTCCCTGAAATCTGAGGTTTCTCTGTCTTAAAATTTTGAGAGCACCCCAATAAGGTGTGAGATTGCTCATATGCAGACATGTGACTACAGCCCTATTTACATTGTCCAGTCTCTGAAAATGCTGTTTTTTTAATGTATATTGGGGCAATTTGATAGCAGTTTGCTACAGGACTTTTAGCTGTCCTATCTGTGTGTGTCTACGTCATCGGCCAAACTTCTCCCACACTCACTGATCAGTATCCATCTGTCCATGGTTACTATAAAGTAGCACATTAATATGAGGCAATGGAAAGCAACTGTTTTACTTATAACAGTTCTTTAGCGCTGTACAAAAAGCATGACGATAAAGTAAACAGCTAAAGCAACATCAACTCTCATATGATGAAGTGATAAAGTTGAATGATTTTAGATCCAAGTTTAAAACATGGAAACTTCTCATTTTGTAACCAAAACAAAGTCAATTGGCCTCTTTACTGCCCAATGAAATACATTTAAGGAATGTTTAAAAGTTATCCATCCATCCATCCATTCATGGACTGATGGAAGGATGTTTAAAAGTTAAAGAAACTTTTTTTTAGTGTAAGCCACAACAAACACAGGGCTGTTGAGATGGTGTTGCTTTTGTTTGCTAATACGATTCAGGGCCAAACAGACAGGCACTGGGAGACAGAGTCTATGAACAATGAAATGGAGCTGCAGATTTGAAGAATAAAGATTTTTAGACAAAATCCATGTGGTTTTCTGCAAATTTATTCTGGCTACCAATTTTGATCACATTTTTCTTACAGAAAGACATCAGAAAAGCTCTCAAAACCTGTGGATATCCTATCTGGGTTTTTAAAAAACATGCCACAGAACAAGAAGGAAAAGTAAATCAAGTGCAAAACATCACAAGAAACATCTTCTATGTTCCAAACCTAAACAGGCTCTCAGACAGAGTCTGGTCCATAAGGACAAAACTTCCAAACACAAACTGAGCAATGTGGTGTTTTAAGTTGAGTGTCACAAGGAATGTTCAGGGGTCGGATTTACAAAGCTTACATACGCACAAAACGAGCCCAGAAACTCAAGTACACCACTTTTCACACAGAGGTTGTGATTTATAAAATCCAAACTTGATGTGAAAATGTGCGGTCCATCATGCCAGGTCTAACCTATGTGGACGCTCATTTTTGAGATGAAAAGCTGCGACGCAGATGGTGTAGTGAGGAATTATAGCCACGAAATGTGAAATGATCACTGTCAGGTATTTAATTTTATTTCATAATCAAACTTACATTTTAGATCAACTTATCAGCTTTCTTAACAGTACTATTTATGCTTTTGCTGTTGAGCCATAAAGAGCTTTTGAAATAAAAAACTAAAATCTTATAAAAGTTCATGCATCTCCATCCATCTCCTTCCTCCTCAGACAACTGTAACCCACAGACCCTTCCCCGACAAGTGGCATTTCAACAGCACAACAGGAAAGGTCACACTATGGGTTCTCGTGCAGGGTGCGCCCACCCTCACCAGTTTGGATATTATAAAAAGTTAACTTTTTAAAATTTGTATTTCTCATGCACGTGAGGCTGTGTGGATGTGTGAGGGGGTGAAGGGATGGTCAGCCGCAGATAACAGAGTAGGCAGGAGGGGGAGGATGGGGAAGAAGAGCGGTGAACTTATTTCTAACTTTTATCTGACTTATTTATTTTTATCTATTGTTTTATCGTCCTGCAGGCTCTGAGAGAACATTAATTTAAAGCTGAGTTTTAGGACTGAGGAAAAAAATCATTAGATTACTCTAAAAGTCTGTAAACATGCAAAATGAGGGGAAATCTGTCTCCATTACAGACAATCTGTTCACGTAAGCAGTTATCAGCACCTGTCATCCTCCAGACGCACGACAGAGTGCATGTCTGAGCCGGCAAATCGCTTTTTTGACATTGATCAGCTGACTGATTTAAATACACGTTAACATTCTTAAGGTATTTTGCATTGACTGTTTATGATTGAGTGTGGGTGTGTAGAGGGCAGAACCTGAGGCGGGACCTTGTGCACAAACTGAGGTGCAGCTGTGCTCTATAAAGCAAAGATGCGCAGAAACAACCATGGCTCCAACAAGAGAAATGTCTCTTGAAACAAAAGAGGATTGTGAAACTTCTTGAAGAAGGTAACTCTTCACACATGGTTGCTAAAGATGTGGGCTGTTCACAGTCAGCT
>JARVGW010223131.1:0-12625 GCA_031762495.1 Anablepsoides rubrolineatus | reverse complement strand
CCGCATGTTTTGGACACTCGGGTGAAGAGAGGGGCGGAGCTGTCAACTGACCACTACCTGGTGGTGAGTTGGCTCCGCTGGTGGGGGAGGCTGCCGGTCAGACCTGGCAGTTTGCCAGTTGTGGTGGCTCATGTGTTTAGCATGCCTCCTGGACGCCTCCCCCGGTGATGTGTTCCGGCCACGTCCCACTGGGAGGAGACCCCATGACTTTCTTCCATTGCTCCAGAGTAGCTTTCTCTGCTTGATGCATGCCAATGATTTGACCCTTCTCAAACAGACTGACATCTTTTCAACAACCACAGGATGTGTCTTTTGATGGTTGTTAAAAAAAATCAGGAGCAACTGATTGCACCAGTTAAAAAAACTTGTTGCCAGCTGAAAGATAACAGCCCATGCACTAATTATCCAATAGGAAGCTTGTACATTTTTGCTTAGTTAAATCCAGGTGGCGACTTTCTTTTTTTTGGCCAGACAGTGTACTTCACACAGGTTTAAACATTAATGATGGTTTTAACCAACATGTAAAAATATTAAATCATTACCATTGTATATTTTTAGCTACCTTCTTTTGTCAACTATATAGTCTCACAGAATATTTGAAAATAAACAAGTTGTTTTTGTGTTTTTGTCCTACAGACAGAAACTTCAGAAGTACATCAGAGATACTTTCAATTACATCCATACAGTGAGAGAATTCTGTTCAAACTTTCCTCAATGGAAGAAAATGAGGGAAACAGCGATAGAGCTCATGATGGATATCAAACAAAGGGATGACAAAGTTGGAATGATAATGGCAGACAGCAAACATGCGAAGCTGCAGAAGGAGCTGGATGAAGTTTTGAACGACACAATGGAAGGTCTTGAGGAGCTTCACATCTTCCTGGATGCTGTGGAGAAGCTGGCGGTCACCTCTCTGTATGTGTTTGTGGAGAACCAGGTGTTACACCTGTCTGAAAATATTGACCCTTATGATGTTCAGGCTGTCATCATCGCTGCACAGCAGATCTGTCCTCTCCTCCTGGTGTTTAAAAGAGATCCAGAAGTCTTTTTTCTCCCCAAAATTCAAAATGTGGAGGTGCTGGTGTACATGCTGGAATATATTAAATATTTAGAGACAACTGAGGAGATCTGTGGTAAACTTGACAAAAGGTAAATTACGTTTGTTCTCATGCATTTAAAGCAAAAATAAGAAAACTTAAAACATAAGACGTAAGTCCATCTTTCACAGTTTCTTCAGTGACATGGACATGAAAATGGCAGCAAAAACTTCAGCTGAGTTTGATGAAGCTTTATGTGAAAATGACAAACAAAAGATGGTCGATCGTATCAAGAAACTCGATGAGATCAGGTAAGTTTTATTCACAATTTATGCAATATTACTATTATAATTTCAGTATAATTTGTTGTGATTAAATATCTTTTTTCTTTTTTCCTATTATATGAGAAGCTGAAATAAATGACAAACTAAAAAGACAATACCTAAAAAATCAGAGTGCTACATCAGATAGAGGTTATTGGTTTAAAAAATGATACAAAAACAGATCAGATCAACAGATCACAGACATTTCCAAACTTGAAAAAATCCGTGAGATTCTTCTATACATCTGTATACATGCAAAATGATGGAAAATCTGTGTAAATTACACTCAGTACAACTTGACATGTATGCTATCCTTGGCCTGATATCCGTCATCGTACCGGTTTAGAGGTGGTGTCCCGTTGTACCCCGGCATGCCTATCCTAATCATCTGGAGTGGGGTCCTTCACTGCAATTATTATCTCTTGGCCTGTGGATTGTCTCACTTGAATCTCGCAGTCTTGGTGTGCTCGATCCTGAAAGATCATTTGAATTAATTGTTTTTAAACTGTGGCCACACTTTTTTTAGTTATTGCAATAATTTATTGCCCTCCCAAACCAAACCCCTTAATCATCTCCGATTTTACTGATTTTCTGACCCAGCTCTTTCTCCATCCGTCCTCCTCCTGTGACTTCAACTTGCACATTGAAAATCCTGATTCTAAACCTGCTGTGGGTTTTATGGATCTTTTAAACGTCATTTACCATGTCAACTTCCCCACCCATTCCCATGGTCACTTACTGGGTTGGGTTTGTACTATTGGTCTCACTATCCCCAAACTTTCCTCCCATAACTTCCAAATATCTGACCACCTTGCAATAATACTTGAAACTATCATCCCTCTTCCCATTCCAAAAACCGAACGAACAATCTCATTCCACAACCTCAAGTCTGTTTCCCCTTCTGCTCTCTCTGCCTACACAGATTATCTTAATACAAAGATGTCCTCAATGAAGCCCGATTCAGCTTGTACTCTAACCTCATTCACTGAGGCTCCAGTACAACAAAGCTCTGTTAATCACAATAAACACTCTCCTCAAACCATCTGACAATACTTCTGCAAACTTAACACCTGATCAGTGCACACCTTCCTGTCTTACTTTCAATCAAAAATCAACACCATTTACAGATCCCTATCTCCCTCCATAGCCTCCACAGATCCCCCACCTTTCCCTGCCCCATCCAGTAACTCTCCAAGTTCTCACCCCTCTCTCCAGCTGATCTTTCTGAACTCTTGTCAAATATGAAAACCCCAATCTGCTTCCTTGACCCCATCCCTCTGCATCATCATCTCCCAATACTTTTCTTTCTCATCACAACCATAATAAACTCCTCACTCACCTCTGGCTCTGTCCCACAGTCCCTCAAGCTGGCTGCCATCATCCAGATTCTCAAAAAACCTGGTCTTGAACCAGACAATCTTGCAAATTTCCAGCCCATTTCCAACCTTCCCTTTCAGTCCAAAATCCTTGAATATGTCAACCCATCTCCACCATTTCAGTCCAGGTTCCACCCACATCACAGTACTGAAACAGCACTCCTTAAAGTCCTCAATGATCTCCTCCGATTCTTACCACTCCAACACCATCATCTTCCTGGACCTCACAATCAGCCACTCCATCCTCCTCTTCCGTCTCCAGAATTCACTCCACATCACTGGCTACGCTCTGTCCTGGCTCACATCATAACTCACTAACCATCAACAGTTCATCCATATCAACAACTGCTTCTCCTCCATTGCCTCCCGGTCACAAGGTGTCCCCCAAGGTTCGGTTCTTGGTCCTTCCCTGTTCATCCTCTACCTTCTCCCCCTCTGTAACATCATCCGCCGTCATGACTGATGACATTCAACTTTACATTTCCACCAAATCCATTAACCCTATGACCCACTCCACCCTCAGTCATAAACCTAGATGCAGCAAAACTTTCTCAAACTCAATTATGACACATCAGACATTATCATCATCGGTCCCAAAAACATCACTGGATCCACTCACAATTTCTCTTTGTCCATAGACACAACAACCCTTTCTCCATCCCCACTCATCCATAATTATGGCATTTATTTTGACTCCACCCTTTCCTTTGTTCATCACATCAACCAAATAACCCAGACTGCATTTTTTTCCATCTAAAAAACATTGCTAGACTGACATCTACATTAAAAATGGAATAATAAAAATGGGGGAACCCTCTTTTAGGCATGTACATACTGAAACTAAAACGTTATAGTGTCACAGGGTCTTAAACTGAAATATAAACAAAACCTCTGCTGCCCGTCTCCTTACCCACACCCGTTAATGTGAGCACATCACCCTTTTCTTCTAAAGTCTACACTGGCTCCCCAACCATCAGCGCATTCACTACAAAGTCCTCCTCATCACCTTCAAAGCACTTCATAACCTGGCCCCCTACTACCTTTCAGACCTGCTCCACTGCCACTCTCCCTCTGCTCCTCTGATGCAAACCTAATGTATTTCTTTTTCGTACAACATCTTTGAGTGTCTTGAAAAACTCTTTAGAAATAAAATGTATCAATATTAGATCTTCTAATTCAATTTATTTAGTAGTGACTGTTCAAGCCACTGCCATTCTCCAGTTTAAATTTGATTTGGTTTTCTGTGTAAAGCCGAAAGTTTGAAGAATCTTTGATTGTATTGATGTATTTATCTAATGATTTTCAATTCCACATCCATCTTTTTTTCTTAGTAATATTTGATGGATTATATGTACATATCATATTTTTCTCTTTCTCAGGAAGGACGAGGACTTCCGGATGGTGTTCTTGTTTCAGGAAGTCTCCTGTTATGGTCTTATTAACGAGTTTATCGAGAGAGTGCCCAGAATGTTGGAGTTTCTTGATGAGCTGGAGGGCTGTGCTGTTCAGTATGACAGGATGTGTAAAGGAGCAAAGATCTCCAGTGTGGCAGGCAGCTCTGTGGGGGCCGTTGGAGGTGTGCTCTCCATCGTTGGCTTGGCCTTAATTCCAGTTACACTTGGGGCATCTCTTGGTCTGACAATGGCTGGTGTTGGGCTTGGAGTCACCAGTGGAGTAAACAGCTTGGTCACCACAGCCACAGAGATTGGAGTTAATCACACAAATAAAAAAAAAGTAAACACATTTTTCCAAAACTTCATGGAGGATATTCAGAGTATCCAGGATTGTTTGGAGGAAGTGACCAATCAACCAACAGCCAATGTGAAACAGAGTATGACATCTATGGCTGTAGGAGTAGGCAAGGTTGCTGCTAAAGCTGGTGCAGTAGGAAGGGGTGTTGATGCAATGGTTGATACTGCCAATGCTTTCAAAGCTCTACCAACTGAGAGCTTGGTTAGTGCTAGCAGTGTTGTAGCTCAGGAAGGAAAAGCCTTACAAAATGTACCCAGGCTGGCCTCAGATGTTCCAGATATCGGGCAGGCAGTAGTTAAAGGCCCTCTTGCTCTCTCTAATGGTGCCAGAGCTGGTTTAATTGCAGTCAATGCTCTCTTCCTTGGCATGGATATCTTCTTTATCGTTAAAGACAGCGTGGGTCTGGCCAAAGGCAGTGAGACTAAAGTCTCAAAGTTCATCAGAGCCAGAACTGCACTTTGGCTGTCAGAGATCAACTCATGGGAGAGGATCTGCCACTCTCTGACTAAAGGTCTCACAACAGCTATTGAAAAGAAAGCAGTTCTGGAGATGCCGTTTTATCTGGATACTGTGATGGAGAACCTGGAAGAAGTAGGGGAGGAGATTTATTTTGATGCAGTGGTTGAACAACAGAAAAATAGATGGATGTGTGTCATATTTTAATATCACATTTCTGCTGACACTATCAGATCAGAAATAACAATGACCTGAAAATGTTTATCTTTCCTTAAAGTTTATCCTCCTGCATATTATCCTGGGTGTTTTTTAATCTTTTCTCATTTTATTTTACGCTAATGTTCATTTTCATTTAAAATATTCAATTTGTACTGTTACAATATTACTGTAACAAATACTTACCTTTCTGTAGAATGTGGTATGTTTAAGTTTGAATAGTGTCTCACAATCTACTTTTACTTTTCTTTGTTGAGGGGCACCATTTGATCATTAATATTGACCTTTATGGATCTGACTCATATACCTTGAAGTATGAAATACAAATCTTATATAACCACTCAATAAATGTGTTTTCTCACTCAATAAAGAATTTACTTCAGCTGTCTTTTGGTAATTTATTACAACAAAGGATCAAGAATAATTGAATTGACAAAATAACAATTTAAAAGAAATTTAAGGAACATTTTAATTATTAAACTCAATTTATTTTAGTAAGTTTAAAATAAAAGTTGATGTTTAGCCTTTGTAAGAAAAAAACAGATATTTTCCCTACGTAAATCTTTCTGTTTTCTAGTGGTTGATTGGAAAAAGATCTAGTTTGAGAAACTATGCAGTTTCTTTTATTTGGGGAGAAGATATGTTAAGAACCAACATAAAATTAGTTAATTTTACTGCAGATCAGAAGAGATATCAAAACACTCCTGCTAATATTTGCAGCAAGAAAATAAATCCAACTACTTTTTCCTCAATGCACCAAATCAGAAAATGTCAGCTCCAGGATGAAAGCTGAACACCATTTTTTTTTTCTTTTTTGCTCTGACTTCCACATTTGCCACTGGATTTCTCGCACAATCTCCTTCCTGCACACGTTTCCTCCTCTGTGCTTCGCACCTGAGCGAAGAAGAAGCTGTATAAATAGGGGTGCAAATGAACAGCAGCAAACTGTGCACCACAGCGCTCTGAAGTTGAGTCATATGTAGTGTAAATCCAGGGAATACTCTCTCATTTTTAACAGACTGTAGCAACTGTTTTGTCTGTCAAGGACAGTCCTAAGTGGACTCTAATGCAGAACTAGATTAAATGTTTGATTATAAGAAAGCTTTTAAAGAATATGTTTCAGGTCAGTTAGATCAGGCCAGTTAAATACCGCCTTTAAAAATTATTTTCTCATTTCAGTGAAGATTTTGAACATCAACAAAATCAACCAATGCAATAAGTGGACAAACCAGCTTCTTATATCTGACTTACAAATAAATGGCAAACAAAAATAACTGAGAAACAATAAAAAACACCAATTGGCAAAAAGACAGCATAATTATTTTAAAGTATTTAAAATAGGGACTCTTCAACTGAATTTGGTTAATCTCACACACACACGCAGGTATTGTCTGAGGTCAGGTCAGCTAAGACTGTACACATGTTGACCAACCAAAGTAAAATTCTAAAACAAAAAATCCTTTGAAGTAAGTGGGGAAAGATCATACAATAAAAGACCATAAAATATTATTCTGCAGCCCAGTTCTACTGGTCGTACATTTAAACTGGAACACATTATGATTGCATTCTAGCAAGTGCCAAACTAATTTTTTTTATCAAGGGCCATTATGCTGGCCTTCAAAAGGCCAGTTGTAAGATTATTTTGTGTTTAACTTCAACTTAAAACATCAAATTCCTCATCTCATGGCTATGACTGAGCACCGCTAACAAGCGGTCTACCAGGTATTTCCTGCATAGAAACTGCATTTTAACATGCCCTCTTATAAACACTGAAAGTACTATGTACAACTGACTACATGTGAAATAGATAACAGAAATACTATTAGAAGTAAAAGTAAAACAGTTTAACTCAGCTGCTGTCTTGAATTCTAAACTCTCGCACTTTCTGACAGGGAATTCCCACTGTTCCAGTTTAAATCTACGACCAGTGGAACTGGACCGCAGAAAAAGTAACTGACAAAAAAGTAGTGAAATTGAAGTTTTACATTTGATTTTCACTGGCTACCAGCTACTTTTGAACCCTGTGCACCTCCACCTAGTGGTGGGACACTGTCATTTTGTCAATCTTGTATTTTATACTTTCTGTGTCTTATCATATGAGGCCTTTGTCGGGATAAACAAAAGTTTGTTACGTTCTAACATCTGATGTAAAAGGTACGACCTCCAGGAGTGTGAACAGGAAGTCAGACAAATGTTAGTGATCCAGGTCAGTGTTTTACAGGTGATCACCAGACTCTCATTGTGGACATTGAGATAGTGGACACTTATAAGTACCTGGGTGTTCACCTGAACAATAAACTGGACTGGACTCACAACACGGACGCTCTTTACAGGAAGGGTCAGAGCAGACTCTACCTGCTGCGGAGGCTGAGGTCCTTTGATCGACTTTGTTGTTGTTTCATCTGATCTGCGGCCACATGTTTTGGACACTCAGGTGAAGAGAGGGGCGAAGCTGTCAACTTACCAATGGTGGTGAGTTGGGTCTGATGGTGAGGGAGGATACCGGTCAGACCTAGCAGATCCAAACGTATAGTGAGGGTCTGCTGAGAATTACTGGCAGGGTCTCCAGTCAGACTGAGCTTCAACCCAAACCTCTGGGAGAAATTTGAACACGTTCTTGGGAAGGTGGAGGTTATTGAGTCTGAGTGGGCCATGTTCCGTGCCTCCATTGCCAAGGTGGCTCACCTGAACTTAACTCTGTCTATGGTCACGAGCTTTGGCTAGTGACCAAAAGAACAAGATCATGAATACAATAAGCGACCGAAATGAGTTTCCTCTGCAGGGTGTCTGGACTCTCCCTTAGAGATAGGGTGAGAAGCTCTGTCGTTTGGGAGGGACTCAGAGTAGAGCTGCTGCCCCTCCACGTGGAGAGGAGCCAGTCGAAGTGGTTCATCTGGTTAGGATGCCTCCTGGACGCCTCCCTGGTGAGGCGTTCCACACGTCCCACTGGGAGGAGGTCCAGAGGAAGACCCAGGACAAGCTGGAGGGACTATGTTTCCCAGCTGGCCTGGGAACGCCTTGGGATTCCCCCGGCTGTGTGAATGGGTAAATGAGGGCACAGATTGGAGTGTGAAGTGCTTTGAGTATCCTGGTTGGGTAGAAGGGCGCTATACAAGTACAGTCCATTTACCATTGTTAGTTATTTTGTCAATTCAATAATTCTTGATCCTGTGTTGTAATAAATTACCAAAAGACAACTGAAGTAATTTTTTATTGAGTCAGAAAACACATTTATTGGGTGATTAAATATCTTCACATAAGATTTAGAATTCATACTTCAAGGTTTATGAGTCGGATCCATAAAGGTCAATATTAATGATGAAATGGTGCCCCTCAACAAGGAAACATAAAAGTAGATTGCAAGACACTATTCTAACTTAAACATACCACATTCTACATTAAGGTAAGTGTTTGTTACAGTAATATTGTAACAATACAGATTGAATATTTAAAATGAAATGATCTTTAGTGTAAAATAAAAAGAGAACAGATTAAATACACTCAGGATTGATGGTGTCAGCAGAAATGTGATATTAAAATATCACACACATCCATCTATTTTTCTGTTGTTCATCCACTGCATCAAAATAAATCTCCACTTCTTCCAGGTTCTCCATCACAGTATCCAGATAAAACGGCATCTCCAGAACTGCTTCCTTTTCAATAAATGTTGTGAGACCTTTAGTCAGAGAGTGGCAGATCTTCTCCCATGAGTTGATCTCTTAAACAACATGCTGACAAAGAGTTGACATGATAAAACACAAGTGTTAAATTAGTATAAAACATATCAGTGATAACTGCAACATTAGTTTTAGATTTATTCTACATAAAGCTGTCATATAATTTGTCATTTCAATGAAGATAAAACACAACTCTATTTTTAAATTAAATCAGACAAGTTTTTATAGCTCCTCCTCTTATTGTAGATCTAAATCTTACTCTGGATATTCAAGGATTGCTCTGTCTTCATCTTTGGTCAGTTTACTTTGACACAAGGACTGGCAGATCTTCTCCCATGAGTTGATCTCTGACAGCCAAAGTTCAGCTCTGGCTCTGATGAACTTTGAGACTTTAGTCTCACTGCCTTTAGCCAGACTTATGCTGCCTTTAATGATAAAGAAGATTTCCATGCCAAGGAAGAGAGCATTGACTGCAATGAAACCAACTCTGGCACCTTTCGAGAGAACAAGAGGGCCTTTAACTGCTGCCTGCCCGATATCTGGAACATCCTTGGGTACATTTTGTAAGGCTTTTCCTTCCTGAGCTAAAACTCTGCCAGCACTTGTGACTTTACTGACTTCCTTAGCTTTTACAACTTTAAAAGCAGAAGCTGTATCAGTTATCTTATCAATGGCCTTTACTACATTACAAAGTTTAGAACAAACTGTGACCACTCCTTCAGCCATAGCTTTTTTACTTGGCTCAATATTGACTGATGGTTGATTGGTCACTTTTTCCAAACAATCCTGGATACTTTGTATATCCTCCATGAAGTCTTGGAAAACTTTGTTTGCTTTTTTTTTATTTGTGTGATTAACTCCAATCTCTGTGGCTGTGGTGACAGCACTGTTGACTCCACTGGTGACTCCAAGCCCAATACCAGCCATTGTCATACCAAGAGACAGCCCTGCTGTAACTGGACTCAGTGCCAAGCCAACAATGGAGAGAACACATCCAACTGCCCCCATTGAGCTGCCTGCCATGCTGGAGATCTTTGATCCTTTACACATCCTGTCTAACTGAACAGCACACCCTTCCAGCTCAACAAGAAACTTCAATATCTTTGGCTGTCGAGCCTCAAACTCATTAATGAAACCAGAACAGGAGACTTCCTGAAACAAGAACACCATCCGGAAATCCTTGTCCATCCTGAGAAAGAGAAAAATATGAAATGTAACTGGTCCAACCAACAATACTAATAAGAAAACACATAGATGTGGAATTGAAAATCAAAAGGTAAATTCATCAATACAACCTAATTTTCTTCAAACTTTCAGCTTTACACAGTAAACCCATTCAAATTTAACCTGAAAAATAGCAGAGGCCTGAACAGTCCTTACTAAATAAACTGCATTGAGAGATCTGTTGAATAGTGTTGTAGTACTTGAGACTGGTCTTGGTCTTAAGACCACTTTTTGATGGTATTATTGGTCTTGTCTTGGTCTCGGACATCGAGGACTCAGAATTTTATTTCAAGACCAGTAAAGATCACAACTGTGGAAATATAGCCAGATTATTCTCCAATGTATTTGTTAACTTTTTATGCTTTCACAGGATTTAAAACATAAACATAAAACATAAAAGATTTTGTCAATATTAACTCTATGTTAAGTTAGCTACATGTGTGCAGAAAACGTCATCTTTTAGGACACTAGTTTTGGTCTTGACTCTGTCTTGCCCTCGGCTTGGTACAGGCCCTAAAAAGTCTTGGTCTTGTCTCGGTCTCGAAACACCCTGGTTTTGGTCTTGACTTGGTCTCGGGTTAGGTGGTCTTGACTACAACACTATGTTGATCTGATCTGTTTTGTATCATTTTTTTAAACCAATAACCTATATCTGATCCAGCACTCACTCCAATGTTTTTAATGTGTCTTATTTTGTCTTAAAATATTTCAGCTTCACAAATGTCAAAAAATAAAAAGGTTTTTAATCCTAACCGATAATTCTGAAATTATAATAGTAGTAATATTGCATTCAATGTGAATAAGACTGACCTGATCTCATGGAGTTGCATGATACGATCGACCATTTTTTGTTTGTCATTTTCAGATAAAGCTTCATCAAACTCAACGGAAGCTTTTTCTGCCATTTTCAGGTCCATGTCACTGAAGAAACTGTGAAAGATGGAGTTACATGTTATGTTTAAAATTTTCTTATTTTCCCATTAAATGCATGCATGTCAAGAGCAAAAGCGTTATGTTATGTCATGTTACTCCATGCCACCAGGTGGAGCTGTTGATAAGTGAAACAAAAAACTGTAGACGGAGTAAGGAAGATGATGTAGAAGAATATGTTACGGTGCTGTGATCCTTTGTGTAGTTTGTGTCTGATGTGCTACGGTAAATAAATGCACTGAGGTATATATGTTTTATTTGACACACCACTACAAAAAGTAACTTACATTTTGTCAAGTTTATCACAGATCTTCTCAGTTGTCTCTAAATATTTTTTCAGCATGTACACCAGCACCTCCACATTTTGAATTTTGGGGAGAAAAAAGACCTCTGGATCTCTTTTAAACACCAGGAGGAGAGGACAGATCTGCCGTGCAGCGATGATGACAGCCTGAACATCATTAGGGTCGATATTTTCAGGCAGGTGTAACACCTGGTTCTCCATAAACACATACAGAGCGGTGACCGCCAGCTTCTCCACAGCATCCAGGAAGATGTGAAGCTCCTTGAGACCTTCCATTGTGTTATTCAAAACTTTATCCAGCTCCTTCTGCAGATCTGCATGTTTTCTGTCTGCCTTTTTTGTGCCAACTTTGTCATCTTTTCCTTTGACATCCGTCATGAGCTCTATCTCTGTGTTCCTCTTTTTCTTCCATTGAGAAAAGTTTGAACAGAATTCTTTCACTGTTTGGATGTAATAGAAAGTATGTTTGATATACTTCTGAGCTTCTCGTCTGTGGGATTAAAAAAAAGAAACTTTATATTTTTAAATATTCTGTAAAACAAAATATTCAATTAAAAAGAAGCTGATTGAAAATAAAATAAGATGCACATACAATTCCAATATGGTCAATTTTATAAAAAAAAACTCTGTTTGTTTTACCTTTGCCCAAGCATTTTGTCATCATCAGAAGGTAGGATGCTGCGTTGCTTCAATCTTTTTAAAAATATAGCTACATTAAGTTTTTATTCATTTCAGGTGGTCTTCTGGTTGAGTTGTTTCGGTTTTACTGTCTTTATATATACTCATGAGCCACACCTATAATGTTCTTGTTATCTTTAAAGAAATGCATTTATTGTCCTAAAACGTAATAATGCTCATATAATTGTTTCACTTTTGGTTTTACAAACAATGACAACAGCTCAGCAATAATCTAGCAGTCTATCTCAACAACAGTACAAGTCAATGTTAGCATACCTGTCAGTAATCTGTAAGGGAAATTAAAATTAAAAACATGAATTCTCTTACACTACAACCAGAAAAATGTAAACATGATTGTGTTGGGGTTAAAGGTCAGTGTCACTGATAAGAGTTGTTCATAGTCTAAATGAAACCATTTGTTTAAAGACTATAAAAGTGCAGCTATCAGTTGTAATGTAAAGAACTTACCTGTTGATGAAGAGCAGCCAATGAACATGCTTTTCGCTCTCTTTCCCCCCCCCCCCCCCCATCCCCATCCCCATCCCCATCCCTGCTTCGCTGCTTCTTGCTTCTTCAAGCTTTTTTTCACCTTCCATTCGAAACTAAAGGAATTATGGATTTGGTCAACTGGTCTCTGAATTCAATTGAT